>SNQN01005052.1:0-24199 GCA_008642245.1 Bassia scoparia | reverse complement strand
ATGCCTTGAAAGTCAAATATTTGATGTGAAAAGTTGAAGAGAATAACTTTAATATAATTATATAGTTGTGTGTGTGTGTGTGTGGTGCTGGTGTATGTGTGTGTGTGTGTGTGTGTGTGTGTGTGTGTGTGTTGTGTGTGTGTGTGGTGTTGTGCTGTGATGTGTGTGTGTGTGTGTGTGTGTGTGTGTGTGTGTGTGTGTGTGTGTTCATCCTCATGTTAAAACATTAACCTAATAGAAGATTATCAAAACTAATGGTGTGTTTTTTTTTTTTTTGCTTCAAAGGTCATGGTTTATAACAATCATCAAAGGTACCATTGATAATAAAAAAAGTACCGTAAGAATATTTTAAAAATTAAAAACCTTACTTTCATCATTTAATATTTTCTCTCCGACCATTTGTTTTTGTGAGACACCTTCTTTTCCATAGTAGCATATTTTTTGTCATCACTTTCGTTATTGACCAGCGTCTTATCGTCCGATTCTAATGTTAAATATCACATGCATGTCACACGTGAAGACTTATAAATGTAATTTTTTCATTTAAAAAATATTTCATCCCTTTCCCGCTTAATTTTCCCTCCCCAATTCCAAAACCCCTGCTTCCCTTGTTCCTCATTTGACACTATTAGAATCCTAAATTAGTCAATTTCAAATTTATTATCATTCATTAAGGGGAAAGGGAAAGCGGTTTATAAGGCAACATGCTACTTCCTCCATTTTTTAGTATTAGCTAAGAGCCACACATTTCAATTCTAAAATATGGAGAAAACTTTTTACTAACTAGCTACTCTTATTTCTCACTTGCGGGCCATATGATTTAAGGTAAACAATCTTATAGCCGTCAAACATAAGTTATGTTAGACAAAATAATACTTCTTTTTTATTTTAAGATTCACATATTTAATCATTATGACTTCAGGACTTCACTTATGATTGCAGTATTCCACATATATGTTTAAACCAAGTTTGTTTTAACTACACAAAAAGATTATTTGCACTAAAAGTTTCTTGTCTACTTGCATATATAATTGCATTGGATGTGCTTTCTTTTATTGAAGCAAATTTCTTGAATGAATGTGGTGAAAAAGTTGGCCTTAGAAGTTGTAATAAGCTCCCAAACATTAAGTTGTGTTCGAGACTAAATATAATTAAGCACCATTGTTTTCTTATCAATGTTTACAATATACTTCGTGTGTATATATATATAATATATATATATATATATAATATATATATATATATATATATATATATATATAATATATACATATATATATATATATATAATATATATATATATATCGATATTGCTGACGGACGTCCCGGGGCGTTAGATAAGAACTAATATATTTCCTAAAATTATATAAATTTTGGAATTTTATGTCAAAATCACACGTCAAAACGATTGTAATTAATGTTTATATTCATTAATATTTCCAATTTTAGTCTTTTTAACTAACGCGTCCCCGAGGCGCTCGTTAGCTTTTTGCTTATTATATATATATATATATAATATATATATATATATATATAATATATATATATATATAGGAATAGGATCATGTGAAAACACAAACCTTAGGTGAAAACTTAAAAACTTTTAATCTTGACCGTAGGATTGGAAGAATGGACGGTCAGGATTTAATCTATGTAATCTACTTTGTATTCAATCGGGGTACATTGAAGGTTTAAAGGGTACACGTATACTGTTCATCATAGTACTGAAAAGTCTTGTGTACCCCCTTTACTGCTTGTATGTACCCCTTAAAATGTAAAATGTACCCACTATTTTTGGTTTTCACGTTTCATATAACATGTTGTTTTCACTGGATCCTGACTCTATATATATATATATATATATATATATATATATATATATATTATATATATATATATATAATATATATACTTATATATATATATATCATCACTTATTGTTTAGTTATCATTGTTTATCTTTATTAAGGAAATGAGGACACGGATGTTGCTATTGGTCAGAACAAGGGTTGTTGGACAACAGAAAGCCACCTGATGATTGTAAATAGTTGACAAAAAAATAAGAAGATCGAAACATTGCACGAAAATATCTTACTTAACTATTTAAGCAAATTGCCAACTTGCATGACAAAATCTATACATTTATATTATGATTTACCAACCCAGCCAATAATATATAATATATAATATATACTTGTAACATCTGATTATTATCTGAATGATCTGATCATTTTAATAATAACCCATCTCTAGCATACAAGCTTCTTATTCAGCAATTCAAAACCAACCACTTGACCACTTGCTGTTTTCCATTGTAATTACATTCGCTAAACAACAAATCCATAACAAAGACAAATCAAAGTTAGGTTTTTAACCAATCAAAGTGTACTCTAAAGGCCTCTAAGCCTCCATTCAAGTGGAGCTCACTTCCTTTCAGCTCATCTGGTTCCCCTTTCTCCATGATTCTCCATTTGTATGTTATCCATTTAAAAAAGTATAACAAATATATGTAGTTTCTCTCTTAATTTTTCTCTCTAAGCTCACTCCTTCTTTTTGGCCCTGTTTTCCTTCCACCTTTCGTCTATGGCGGAGTATCAACTTTAAATAGTGTTTCCCGCAGACACTTTGAATGTCTGATCCTCCTTCCTCTTCCACTCTGGTTTTCCTCCCCGTTTCACCATCTTGGCCCCACGTCACCCACGACCGCAACTCCTACCCCCCCTCTTTCCCGGGAGGCTGTTGCCTACTAATACTCAATGTTTCATTGAAGCTCGGAAAATTATGGTTGACTCCACTGAGTTTCACTCTGATTGATGTCTCCATTCTACTGGCCTAGCGGTTCCCTTTCCGCCTGCGAAAACTCCAATCCCTCCGTCAACCTTTGGGACTCTCACCTTGCATGGGTAAATGCTTAGGCATTAGTGTTCGTCAAAATTTTGTCTTAACAACGTGTTATGGCTATGTGGAAACCTACGGGTGTTGGAGGTCATTATCTCAGTCATAACGTATACCTCTTTGTTCACTATCTCCTGATGACTATGAACGTGCTCTGTTTTGGGGTTCGTGGTTTATTACTACATCACTATCTCATGCTGTCCAAATGGAAGCCCAACTTATCGCCGCTTCCATAACTAGTTTTGACTAGATGATTGCTTGGGATTTCGATCCCAGAATTATTGCCAGTGGAATATTATGAGAAGGATGCCTGTTTTCCATAGCTAAACACAACCTAGTAAGCCAATCCTGGGACTTTTGCAACTGACAAAGTTTCGAGGTCGATATGCTAGGTTGCCTGTCGAACTGGATCTGCACCTTGCCTCTCATTCTTCATCGTGTTTGGTGGGTGGTGTATGGCAAGAAATTGTTTAAAGAATATACCATCCTCTGTGTTTTGGGTTGTGGCAAATTGGTCATGTTGTAACAACACGGTTCATCAACCACCTCGACCACGTAATATAACTTAGAGGGTGCAAACCGGCACGCTAAAAAATGACATCTTAAAAGCAACCTAACCCTTGATCCAATTGGCACAACAAACCAAAGTCACGTCTAGCTCCGGAAATATCTGACACATTCCATTCTATCTTGGCCAACAAAACAACTACCAACGGACAGCAACAACATTCTCCTATTAGCCTTATGTTCCACTTGTCCATCCAGACTATGCAAAGTTATCCAATCAGTAATCACGGATAATGACTTTGACCCTTGGATGCTTGTAACTAATCTAGTGAGAAAAAACAAATAGCAAACCCCAATTCAACAGCTCAGGCCGAAACCCAATCACACAGTCCAAATCCAAACCCAAACACCTTAGTTCAATTTAAAAAATTGCGAAATCATTTATGTAGACCGTACGGGCCAACCCGCAGGGGGGCTTCTTGGCTACATGGATGTGTGTTTGTGTTGTGGGCTTGAGCCATCAGACACGCACGTGATGGTTGGGGAGTTTTGTCGAGTAAGGGGATGCGCACCGTGCCCTATAAAGGTTAATCCAACGGACCGCCCGTACGTTGGTGCCAAAAATCGATGGCCCCACGTTGCTGATTCCAGTAACCAGTTTGTGGTTTGAGGACTTGACGGATTGGAATCTTTGACCCAATCCGGCCCGATGTAGCGGCCTCATACTTGTCTCATTGTAATTCCCCTAATAACACGATCATTTGGATCACACAACTTACATATTCAAAACCTTAATTAGCGTACTAAGCCCTAAAGTTATACAAGACAGTGGGTTTCTATTAGCACGAACAACTACCTGCCTAACATTGTGATCACTTGATATTAGTCAAATAAAAGGTTGCAAAGTCGGTTTGTCCATGATAATCTGACAGTTAAATGTGATCACATAATTTCTGGTCTATTTAACAAAACAAATACAATGATGCAAACATCAATTATAAACGAAACGAACGAATACAATACAATACGCAAAGTAATAGGTAACTATGACATATGCGTCATTTCCTACCTTGAGACTGCAAACAAAATAAGAGTTAGTTTTAAGAAATTTGAGAGTGTTCGCCAAGAGTTGCTATGCAAGATGATGAGAAAATGTTAGGCAATGACAAGCGCAATAATAATAAAGATGAAACTATTGAAAACAGTAAAACTGATAGTAAACTCCTACCATAATTTACAGAAGCGAATAACGAGTGAGTTTTCTACATCTTTTAATCTTAAGAATTAAAACTCTATAATTGTTAATCAAATTAGAGAGAAGCGAAAAATGAGTTTTGGGTGAGTAACCTTCAGAGGTTATACCTTGATTTTGTTCGTTGATTTGATTTAAAAAGAACGTATTAGAACTCGTATTTTGTGTTTCAGTTTGTGAGAGAGTCTGAGTGAGGAGCAAGAGAGTATGCGAAGCCTAGCAACGTAATGCCGTGATCAAGTTATCCCCTAAAACTCAAGGCAAGGCCGTGTTTAATAGGCGCGAAGGCACAAAAGTGAGCATATATACGCTCAAGGGAGCGTATAGACGCTCATGTGAGGTCGCTTTTGGGAGTATATACGGCTATGTTGGTGAGCGTTATACGCTCAATGTGGTGAGCGTATTACGCTCATGGGTGAGCGTATATACGCTCATGGTGAGCTAGTAGGGCGTATACCTCAGAGCGTGAGTAATACGCTCCTCTTTGGAGCTATAGTACGTTAGTGATCTTTACCTTATTTCGAAGATTTTCTTATTCTAACAAGGATTACGGATGAATTCTAGACATCCCTCCTCCATGAAATTCGATTCTAGGGAGTTCTGGGATTCCGGAACATTCAGTGTATTTGTTGGAATTTCCGTATGTTTCTGCGTATTCCCACGTATTTTGATATTTGTAATATTTGCAAAATCATCGAAAAATCGAGAAAATCAGAAAAATAAATCTAAAAATACTGGTTGAACTCAGAAAAATAAGTAGAATGCAATGAAAGTGAAAATCATGAAAATCACCAATTATAATTTATTTGAAAATCCTGAAAACCAAATAGAAAATTCTAAAGAAAATTAAAAGAAAAACTTTTTGCCTCTTATTTGAACTTTCGGAGACATGAATTTAAATGAACTTGACTTCACGTAATTTCGAAGCTTTCACGAGTTCAAATGCGTCTTTTTAGAAACAATCGATCACGAAACGTGATATGTTTCATCATGTCGGTTACTCATTTAGGGAGACACTTTTAGGTGTCTACAGAAAGCCCCCACTTTGAATGAGTCTGGACGAGCGAAAGTCTCCGTAAGACGAAAGTCACAGTATTCGATTCGGGACGAAGAGCAACTCAGACGTTCTGCGACCGCTGAAGTTACACCTTTTTCGCGCCGGTACCTACCTGCAAAACAAATGTTAGTTTTATCCTGTAGCCGTGGTCCCGTGCGGGTTCAGATTTGCTGCTTGGGAGTTTTTGTTGCGGGAGCAAACCTCTTAAACCCGAAAAGAAATTGTGCGTCCTACGGAACTTCTGGCGCGGGAGAAGAATTCCGAAACCCGAGAGAAATGGTGGTGTCTGCGGAACTTCTGGTGGCGGGAGAGATTAACAAAACCGCAAGAGAATGTGTGTCTGCGGAATTCTGGTGCGGGAGAAGATTCCAAAAACCTGAAAAGATGTGGTATGCGGATTTCCCTATGCGGGAGAAAATTCGAAAACCCGAGTGCTTGTGTGTATGCGGATTTCCTGGTGGCGAGTGGAGAAAATTCCAAAAACCCGAAGAGAGTGTGGTGGTGGGGAACTTTGGCGCATGAAGAAGATTCCATAAACCCGAAAAGATGTGTATGCGGAATTTCTGGTGGCGGGAGAAAATTTCCAAAACCCGAGTGCTATTGCGTATGCGAAATTTCTAGTGCAGGGAGAATAATTCCAAAACCCGAAAGATTGGTGTATGCGGACTTCTGGTGGCGGGAGAAGATTCCAAAACCCGAAAAGATGTGTATGGCGGAATTTTCTGGTGCGGGAAGCAAAATTCTAAAACGCCGAAAGAGTGATAAAGGAGCTGTTGCGTATAGCCAACAATCGCGTAATAGCGATGAATGCCGTATAGGGCGTGTGGTAAGGCACTGCATGTGAAGATGGACCCTAGCCTTCGTGCAGAGGTGGTGCAATGTGCAATGTAATGTGTTTGTGCAAATGTGCATGATGATGTTTATATGCTCAAGCATGAATGAAGTGCTTTACAATGACTACAT
Organism: Bassia scoparia; assembly: GCA_008642245.1. Lineage (NCBI taxonomy): Eukaryota > Viridiplantae > Streptophyta > Magnoliopsida > Caryophyllales > Amaranthaceae > Bassia > Bassia scoparia. The sequence continues at coordinate 17,525 of SNQN01005052.1, read as the reverse complement.
GTGTAATGCATGTTGTCTTGTTAGATCTAATGGCATGAAATGACCAATGGAAATTGGACTAATGGTAAGATGTTTTTAGAGTATGAGGATGAAGTCGTCTCAAGCCCCCATTCGAGCGAATAAGGCGATGCTTGTGGGAATGCAAGTGAGCCCACAACCCATGGGGTTTGGGTGTGTGGGAATGGCTTAATTTGTGGTGTTGATAGCTGGTTTTAGTGGGTGAGCCCCCAATTTGATCGGGGCTGGGGCAATGGTTGATGGAGTAAAAGTAGGCTAGTGATTTTGTGGAGTCATGGGTTTTGGCTAGCTTTTTTTGGGTGGTTAATGGTAAAGGATGAGGTATTAGGATGTGACTTTGATTTTGCCCAATCGGTGACTTGAGCTAAATGTTGGGCTGAAGAGAGAACATGAGGAAAATGCTGAAATGCGATGCTTAAGGAGGATGCCTGATGATTGGCTAAACCAGAGAGATAGCCTAAAGGGAGAGTTGAGGAGAGCCCCTTTAAGGCCGTATGAAAAGAATATGGCTTTAAGGTTCAAGAAAAGGTAAAGGCTTAAATTTGTGACAGATGGTAAGTAAATGGGAATTGATGTGGTTGGCTTAGATGATTGTAGGGTTCGAGCTCAGTCTTAAATGTCGGGTGCTAGCACTAGGAATTTGTGCTTCTAGCCTTAAGAGAATCAAACCAACTGGAGAGTGGACCTCTGAAACGTATGAGTTATTGGTCGGACTCGAGAAGAGGCTTCCTACGTATCCTTTTGGAATCAGACCGTCGTAGTTTCTTGATGATGATTTGGACAATGCCTCGTGTGAGAGGGCTTTTTGTGGTTGTATGTGAGGCTTGTGGATTTTTTTTTTTTTTTTTTTTTTTTTTTTTTTTTTTTTTTTGAGGATTGAAAAAGGCTCGAAATGGATCAGAAGTGGAACCCACCTGATCGGTGCGACAGTGTGCTTTTTAGACTTTTGACCTTTTTATTTGAATGGGCTTTGGATTTTTGCATTGGATTTGCAATTTTTGATGACTTTTTGTATAACTGGCAATTGAACTTTGCTTTTTTTCCTTTTTTGTCCTATTTTATTCTTCTCTTTTTTCTTTTGCACATGCCTTTTCCTACGGCACCGTTTCATCCAAAGGGTTAGGCAGAGAATGTGGGTGATGAAAGAAAGATAGGCTGATGATAAGTGTTTATGGCTCAAAAGGGTTGCAAATGGATTTTGATTTGATGGTGATGAAGGGAATGGACGGGAAGAGGTTATTTTGTGGAGCTATTGAAAGAAGGCCCTCTCTTGGCAATGTACATTGAAATTATGGGATCATCAGTTTGTTGATTCCATTAAAATTAGAAGCACAAAATTACATGGAAGGCTAGAGAGATAATGAAAATTAAAGTTTTATTAATTACCAAAAAGATTTATTACACAGTAGGCTATTGCAGAAAATTATTTCTACTAATGACAATAGACCGCAAAATGGAGAAAAAGTAAATGATCACAGTTCTAAGGGAAAGGGACTCCTCCGACTCGACCGCTAAGTAAGACCCTAACTGACTCATGAATCGAAGAAGATCAATCCTCTTTGTCCAACTCCAATGGTCGTGAGACCTTGCGAATGTTGGTAAGGCTCGAATACTTGAGATGATCTTTTGTATTTTGGCTGGAGGCGCCAGAAATGAAGGTCTTAAACCATCTCTTCTCCAGTAAGGAAGCAGAAACTAAGAGTGGCAGGCAACTCCTCTCCATCTAGTCAGATAGGTAGCGAACCCCTCGTTTCTCATCCCTGCTTAAGGATTTCAAGCTCTCGGAAGGATGTTGGGTCTGAATGTTACCTTCTTGTATCTTGCCATGAATGCGTGGATGATGTGTTCCCAAGTAGCTATGTCTTTCTCAGGAAGTGAAATAGAAACCACTTTCTGACAATATTGGTTTCCAAAGAAAGGGGAAAGACCATTGATAAAAAAGGCGAGACTCAATCCCTTTAAGTGCCGATGGGTGGTCTTAAACCCCTTGATATGGATCGAGGGTCATCAGTTGGCTTGAACTTGGGTATATCTGCGGCCTAAGAAATCCTTTGGCAGTTTTGGTTTGAAATGTTAGGGTCAAGAAGAGGTTGGTCTTGGTAAAAAAGGTGGGCGGTCGATGGCTTTTTGGATTGCCTTTTCAAATATGCTTGTCCAGAATTGCTCGAGGTCAACTCCTTATCTTCCAAGCTCTTTCTTGAACCTTGCTCCGGCCAGCTTATTGGATTCTTTTCCTTTTCCGGAGGCCAATTTGTGGTGTTAAGGCTAAGGGTATTGAAGTTGGAGGAAGGTTGGTTTGGATTGGGCTTAGGGCTCAAACTCTTCAAGGTCGAGCCAATGGGCTATGGAGACGGCATTCACCCTGTTTTAAAAAAAGAATAAACTCTTTAGTGGAACTCCCTTGGTCATTATTTGAATTTTTTTGAAATGAATGCATGAATGCATTAGGTGCGCCTATCGTTTTTGAATTTTTTGCTTTTTTTTTTTGAAAGGGCACACATGACATAGGATGTATGATAATGCAATGTCTTTAATTGGTTAGGAGTCATGCTAGATGTGCTAAGGGTGCGAATCCAAGTTTGGCCCAAGGGTCAATCCTATGTGGTACGGTCAAGGTCAAAGTCCCTTGAGGTCAAGTCTGTGCCACTCTAATGGTCAAAAGTTAAGAGCTAGGGTTAAAGTCTATGTGGAACTAAGGTCGAAAGTTTGATGGACACGTCAGTCCTAGTGAACTATGGTCACAAACTAAGGTAGGTGGTTATAAAGTCACTAATGGGCTATGAATGCATGATGTGAAACTAAAAAGATGACGCATGGACTACACGGAATGTGATTATCAACATGTGTTAAGGTCAAATGACTATACAATGGCTATGTGGCCCATGACAATGCAACATATATATCCATGAGCAGCATGAAATGACAAGTCCAACTAGGCCGGGTCAGTCAAAGAAGGTGGCCACGCCCTAAGAGTAGAAGTTGGGTCCAATTTCACACACTTTCACACACTGGTAAGTGATGTATGACCGAGTTACCCCTTAGTGCACGCGATCCCGTAACACGTGCACACACGGCATGGGTGGGATAGGCACTTGCCTTAGCCATGCGATCCATTTAACCACATGCAACCAAGGTAGTAATCCCCCCTGAAGGTGATCTCGAGCATAGAACATGCCCATAATTGAGACAAGGAGCCTAAGGCGTGACCCTATGGCGGAGGGTCACAACACGTAACGTATTTAACAATCGACGCAAAATGCAAAAAATCCAATAATTCGTGAATGAACGGATTACGAGACTTTCAAAGTTTGTCCACTTCACCTAACGGTGATTAATCCCCAAGTGAAAGTCCCGCCAAATTGAGACCGTAGGGCCAACCCGCAGGGGGGCTTTGGCTTGGGACCTACATAGATGTGTGTTTGGTGTTTTGTGGGCCTTGAGCCACAGAAACCTCCCACGTGGTGCGTTGGGGGAGTTGTTGTCGAGGTAAGGGATCGCCACGTGCCTAATCATGGTTAATCGGTACGCCCGAAACGTGGTGCCAAAAAGATGGCCCACGTTCTGATCCATAACCAGTTTGTGGGTTCGGGGGACATGGTACGATTGAATCTTTGACCCAATCGCCGCATGTAGCGGCCTTTACTCCGGATCTGCAATTGTAATCCACTAAAAACACGATCATTGGATGCACACAACTTACATGATTCCAAACCTTATTAGCGCACTAGCCCTAAAAGTACTACATGAGTGGGTTTCTATTATGCAACGAACTACTACCTATGCCTAGAAATTGTGATCACTTGAATATTAAAGTCAAATTAAAAAGGTGGCCTAAAAGCCGGTTGTCCCATGATTATCTGACTTTAAAGTGATTCACAAAATTCAGGTCTTAATTTAAACAAAAACAATTACAAAGTGATGCAAGGTGTAGGACGTGGCCGTACGCGCCCTCAGCGTATAGCGGGCGCGCGGCTTGGTATACATCGAGGTGCTTTGCGTGGGCTTGAGCCACGGAGCCCGGCACGTGAGTGCGTTGGGGTAAGTGTTGGTCGAGTAAGGGGAATCGCCACCATAGTGCCTAGAGAAGGTTATTCACGGACGCCCGAAATCGTTGGGTGCCAAAACATATGGCCCCACGTCCAATCAAGGTAACCAGTCGTGGGTTCGGGGACATGGTACGGATTGAATCAGTAACCAATCCGCCCGCATGTAGCGGCCTCTACTCGGTCTCATTGTAATTCCAATTAAAACACGATTTTATTGGATGCCACACAAGCTCATTCGATGGGTTAACTTACGTTTTTTACACCTTAGAAGCGTACTAACGCCTAAAGATTACTTAGTGAGTGTTGTTTTCTATTAATGCACAGAAGACTACCTCAACCTAGAAATTGGGTGACCACTTTGTTTAATCATGTTAAAACGGTGGCCTAAAAACCGGTTGTCCATAAGTTAAATCTGCTTTAAAGTGATTCACATCGCGAGTATGTCACCCTGTAAATAATTTCCGGTCCTTATTAGCAAAATATATACAAATTAATACAACAAGACAATATGAAGTATATGAACTTCAAAATATTATACAAAACTCTCTTACCCTAAATCTGCAAACAAAACAAAAGGTTTAGTTTTTAAAACGAAACGAAACGGAATCTTCCGCCTTGATCGCTAATAACAAGACAAATAAAACAATTGTTGTTCATGATGGAAAAACGAGGCAATGTAATAAATTTCGCCTTGAATGCGCTATTACAAGAAATAAGAAATCGTTAGTATTTGACAAGTGATAGTAATAATGAAAAATGAAATGAAACGAATGAAAACCAAAACAATGAAAACATTAATGAACAACCTACATATTTACAAATAGAACGATTAAAGTCGGTTTTCTACATTGTGGAAAATTACCAATTAAAACTCATAACATGGTTAATCAATTAAAAGAAGTGAGAGAGAATTAATTAGTGAGGTAAACTCTCAGAATTCACTTGTTTCGCTTGTCAAATTCGAATCGAAAGAACGCAAAAGAACTCGTGTTTTATGATGTTTATTTGTGAAGGAAGTTTTTGTGAATGAGAAGAGAGAATGCCTTAGGTCGTGAGTTGGAAGTTGGAAATCGGAAGTTGAAAGTCGTATTGAAAATCGTGTGAAATCGTAATTGAAAACGTGTGTTAAAACGTCCTACCCAAAGGTTTAAGGCAAGGCACGTATTTATAGGGCGGGCGGAGGCTCGTAAGAAAGGAGCGTATATACGCTGATGGGCAGACGTATATACGCCTGCTCCTCAGCGTATTACGCTCCTCTAGGGCAGCGTATAATACCCCTTTGCGTATATACGTCTTCCAAGGAGCGTAATATACGCAGGCTTCTGCGTATATTATTTTTCGCAAAAAATCTGAATAATTTGTTCGAAAATAATTCTTTGCCCAAAATGACTCGTTCTCGATTTTTCAAAGTGATTACGGATTATTCTAGAAACGCCTCCTTTCGCAAGAAAGTATTGATTTCTAGAACATCCTGCGTATTTCTAATTAATTGCACATGTGTGTGTGTGTGTGTGTGTGTGTGTGTGTGTGTGTGTGTGTGTGTCAATCTACATGTTAAAACATTAACCTAATAGAAAGATATCAAAACTAATGGTGTGTTTTTTTTTTTTTTTTTTGCTTCAAAGGTCATGGTTTATAACAATTCATCAAAGGTACCATTGATAATAAAAAAAAGTTACCGTTAAGAATATTTTTAAAATTAAAAACCTTACTTTCATCATTTTAATATTTTCTTCTCCGGACCATTTGTTTTTGTGAGACACCTTCTTTTCCATAGTAGCATATTTTTGTCATCACTTTCGTTATTGACCAGCGTCTTATCGTCCGATTCTAATGTTAAATATCACATGCATGTCACGTGAAGACTTATAAATGTAATTTTTTCATTTAAAAAATATTTCATCCCTTTTCCGCTTAATTTTCCCTTCCCCAATTGTGCCAAAACCCCTGCTTCCCTTGTTTCCTCATTTGACACTATTTAGAATCCTAAATTAGTCAATTTCAAATGTTATTATCATTCATTAAGGGGGAAAAGGGAAAGCGGTTTATAAGGCAACATGCTACTTCCCTCATTTTTTAGTATTAGCTAGAGAGCCACACATCTTCAATTCTAAAATAKGGAGAAAAACTTTTACTAACTTAGCTACTCTTATTTCTCACTCGTTGGCATATGATTTTAAGGTAAAACAATCTTTARCCGTCAAACATAAGTTATGTTAGACAAAATATTACTTCTTTTTTATTTTAAGATTCACATATTTAAATCATTTATGGACTTCAGGACTTCACTATGATTGCAGTATTCCACATATATGTTTAAACCAAGTTTGTTTTAACTACACAAAAAGATTATTTTGCACTAAAAGTTTCTTGTCTACTTGCATATATAATTGCATTGGATGTGCTTTCTTTTATTTGAAGCAAATCTTCTTGAATTGAATGTGGTGAAAAAGTTGGCCTTAAGCAAGTTGTAATAAGCGTCCAAACATTAAGTTGTGTTCGAGACTAAATATAATTAAGCACCAATTGTTTTCTTATCAATGTTTACAATATACTTCGTGTGTATATATATATATATATATATATATATATATATATATATATATATATATATATATATATATATATATATATATATATATATATATATTATATATCGATATTGTGACGACGTTCCGGGGCGTTAGATAAGAACTAATATATTTCCTAAAATTATATAAATTTTGGAATTTATGTCAAAATCACACGTTAAAACGATGTAATTAATGTTTATATTCATTAAATTTCCAATTTTAGTCTTTTTAACTAACGCGTCCCCGAGGCGCTCGTTAGCTTTTTGCTTTATATATAATATATATATATATATATTATATATATATATATATATATTTATATAGGAATAGGATCATGTGAAACACAAACCTTAGGTGAAAACTTAAAAACTTTTAATCTTGACCGTAGATTGGAGATGGACGGTCAGGATTTAATCTATGTATACTTGTATTTCAATCGGGGTACATTGAGATTTAAAGGGGTACACGTATACTGTTCATCAATAGTACTGAAAGCTTGTGTACCCCCTTTACTGCTTGTTATGTACCCCTTTAAATGTAAAATGTACCCACTATATTTTGGTTTTCACTGTTTCATATAACATGTTGTTTTCACTGGATCCTGCACTCTATACTATATTAATATATACTATATATATATATATATATATATATCATCACTTATTGTTTAGTTATCATTGTTTATCTTTATTAAGGAAATTGAGGACACGGATGTTGCTATTGGTCAGAACAAGGGTTGTTGGACAACAGAAAGCCACCTGATGATTGTAAAAGTTGACAAAATAAAGAAGATCGAAAACATTGCACGAAAATATCTTACTTAACTATTCTAAGCAAATTGCCAACTTGCATGACAAAATCTATACATTTATATTATGATTTACCAACCCAGGCCAATATATATAATATATAATATATACTTGTACATCTGATTATTATCTGAATGATCTGATCATTTTAATAATAACCCACTCTAGCATACAAGCATTCTTATTCAGCAATTCAAACACCCACTTGACACTTGCTGTTTTCCATTGTAATTACATTCACTAAACAACAAATCATATCAAAAGACAAATCAAAGTTAGTTTACCAATCAAGTGTACTCTAGGCCTCTAGCTCCATCAAGTGGAGCTCACTTCCTTTCGCTCATTCTTGGTTTCCCCTTTCTCCCATGATTCTTCCATTTGTATGTTATCCATTTAAATAAAGTATAACAATATATGTAGTTTCTCTCTCTAAATTTTTCTCTCTAAGCTCACTCCTCTTTTTTGCCCTGTTTTCCTTCCACCTTCTTCGTCTATGGCGGAGATCAACTTAAATAGTGTTCCCCCAGACACTGAGATGTCTGATTCTCCTTCCTCTTCCCACTCTGGTTATTCCTCCCCGTTCACCATCTCTGGCCCCCCGTCACCCACGACCGCAACTCCTACCCCCCTCTCTTTCCGGGAGGCTGTTGCTACTAATACTCAATGGTTTCATGAAGCTCGGAAAATTATGGTTGACTCCACTGAGTTTCACTCTGATGAGGTTCCTCCCCCATCTACTGGCCTAGCGGTTACCTTTCCGCCTGGAAAACTCCAATCCCTCCGTCAACCTTGGACTCTCACCTTGATGGGTAAATGCTTAGGCATTAGTGTTCGTCAAAGTTTTGTCCAACAACGTGTTATGGCTATGTGGAAACCTACGGGTGGTTTGGAGGTCATTGATCTCAGTCATAACGTATACCTCTTTCGCTTCACTATTCCTGATGACTATGAACGTGCTCTGTTTGGGGGTTCGTGGTTTATACTACATCACTATCTCATGCTGTCCAAATGGAAGCCCAACTTTCGCCCTTCCATAACTAGTTTTGACTAGATGATTGCTTGGATTCGATTCCCAGAATTATTGCCAGTGGAATATTATGAGAAGGATGCCTTGTTTTCCATAGCTAAACACACTAGTAAGCCAATCCGTGTGGACTTTGCAACTGACAAAGTTTCGAAGGGTCGATATGCTAGAGTTGYTGTCGAACTGGATCTCACCTTGCCTCTCATTCATCGTGTTTGGGTGGGTGGTGTATGGCAAGAAATTGTTTACAAGAATATACACCCTCTGTGTTTTGGTTGTGGGCAAATTGGTCATGTTAAGCAACACTGTTCATTCAACACCTCGACCACTAATATACTAGAGGTGCAAACCGGCACGAAAAAAATGACATCTTAAAAGCAACCTTACCTGATCCAATTGGCACACAAACCAAAGTCACTCTAGCTCCGGAAATATCTACACCATCCCATTCTATCTTGGGCCAACAAACAACTAACCTAACGGACAGCCAACAACATTCTCCTATTAGGCCTTATGTTCCACTTGTCCATCCAGGACTTGCAAAGTTATCCATCAGTAATCCGGATAATGACTTTGGACCTTGGATGCTTGTAACTAATTCTCGTGAGAAAAAACAAAATAGCAAACCCAATTCAACAGCTCAGGCCCGAAACCCAATCACACAGTCCAAATCCCAAACCCAAACAACCCTAGTTCAATTTAAAAATGCGAAATCATTTATGTAGACCGTGGGCCAACCCCGCAGGGGGGCTTGCTTGGGCCTACATCGATGTGTGTTTGTGTTGTGGGCTTGAGCCACAGAACCCGCACGTGAGTGCGTTGGGGGAGTGTTGTCGAGTAAGGGGATCGCCACCGTGCCTATAAAGGTTAATCACGGACGCCCGAAACGTTGGTGCCAAAACGATGGCCCCACGTTCTGATCCCAAGTAACCAGTTTGTGGGTTGAGGACATGGTACGGATTGAATCTTGACCCAATCCGCCGCATGTAGCGGCCTCTACTTGGTCTCATTGTAATTCCCAAAACACGATCATTGGATGCACACAACTTACATATTAAAACTTAATTAGCGTACTAGCCCTAAAAGTTACTACAAGCAGTGGTTTCTATTATGCACGAACAACTACCTAGCCTAGACATTGTGATCACTTGATATTAAGTCAAATAAAAAGGTTGCCTAAAAGTCGGTTGTCCATGATTAATCTGACATTAAAGTGATTCACATAATTTCTGGTCTTATTTAACAAAACAAATACAGTGATGCAAGCATCAATATAAACGAAACGAAACGAATACAATACAATACGCAAAGTAATAGGTAATATGTACAATATGCGTCATTCCTACCTTGAGACTGCAAACAAAATAAGAGTTAGTTTTAATGAATTTGAAGTGTTCGCCAGAGTTGCTATGCAAGATGATGAGAAAATGTTAGCAATGACAAGCAGCAATAATAATAAGAATGAAAACTATTGAAAACAGTAAAACTGATAAAACTCCTACATATTTACAAGAAGCGAATAACGAGTGAGTTTCTACATCTTGTTAATCTGAATTAAAACTCGTATAATTGTTAATCAAATTAGAGAGAAGCGAAAATGAGTTATTGGGTGAGTAACCTCAGAGGTATACCTTGATTTTGTCTAGTTGATTTGATTTAAAAAGACGTATAGAACTCGTATTTTGTGTTTCAGTGGTGAGAGAGGTATGAGTGAGAGAGCAAGAGAGTATGCGAAGCCTAGCAACGTATGCCGTGTCAGTTCCCTAAAACTCGAGAGGCAAGGCCGTGTTTATAGGCGCGAAGGCACAAAGTGAGCATATATACGCTCAAGGGGAGCGTATAGACGCTCCATGTGAGCGTATATACGCTCATTGGTGAGCGTATAACGCTCATGTTGGTGAGCGTATATACGCTCAATGGGTGAGCGTATTACGCTCATGGGTGAGCGTATATACGCTCATGGGAGCGTATATACGCTCAATAGGTATACGCTCCTTTGAGCTATATAACGTTTAGTGATCTTTACTTATTTCGAAGATTTTCTTATTCTAACAAGATTACGGATGAATCTAGACATCCCTCCTCCATGAATTCGATCTAGGAGTTCTAGGGATTCCGGAACATTCAGTGTATTTGTTGGAATTTCCGTATTTTCTGCGTATTCCCTACGTATTCTTGATATTGTAATATATTGCAAAATTCATGAAAATCGTAGAAAATCAGAAAAATAATCTAAAAATACTGGTGAACTCAGAAAAATAAGTAGAATGCAATGAAAGTGAAAATCATGAAATCACCAATATAATTTATTTGAAAATCCTAAAAACCAAATAGAAAATTCTAAGAAAATAAAGAAAATACTTTTTGCCTCTTATTGACCTTCGGGACATGATTAATGAACTTGACTTCACGTAATTTCGACTTTTCACGAGTTCAAATGCGTCTTTTTAGAAACAAATCGATCACCGAAACTTGATATGTTTCCATCATTCGTTCTCATTTAGGGAGACACTTTTAGGTGTCTACAGAAGCCCCCACTTTGAACTGAGTCTGGAGAGCGAAAGTCTCGTAAGACGAAAGTAAGTAGTCGATTCGCGGACAAGAGCAACTCAAGACGTTCTGCGCCCTGAAGATTATCACCTTTCTCGCCGGTACCTACCTGCAAAAACAAAATGTTATTTTACCTGTAGCCGTGTCCCGTGCGGTCAATTGCTCTCTGGGAGTTTTTGTTGCGGAGCAAACCTCTTAAACCGCAAAGAATTGTGCTCCTACGGAACTTCTGGCGCGGGAGAAAATTCCGAAACCCGAGAGAAATGTGGTGTCTGCGGAACTTCTGGTGCGGAGAGATTAACCAAAACCCAAGAAATGTTGCTGCGGAACTTCTGTGTGCGGGAGAAGATTCCAAAAACCGCAAAAGATGTGTATGCGGATTTCTTATTGCGGGAGAAAATTCGAAAACCCGAGTGCTTGTGTGTATGCGGATTTCCTGGTGGCGAGTGGAGAAAATTCCAAAAACCCGAAGAGAGTGTGGTGGTGGGGAACTTTGGCGCATGAAGAAGATTCCATAAACCCGAAAAGATGTGTATGCGGAATTTCTGGTGGCGGGAGAAAATTTCCAAAACCCGAGTGCTATTGCGTATGCGAAATTTCTAGTGCAGGGAGAATAATTCCAAAACCCGAAAGATTGGTGTATGCGGACTTCTGGTGGCGGGAGAAGATTCCAAAACCCGAAAAGATGTGTATGGCGGAATTTTCTGGTGCGGGAAGCAAAATTCTAAAACGCCGAAAGAGTGATAAAGGAGCTGTTGCGTATAGCCAACAATCGCGTAATAGCGATGAATGCCGTATAGGGCGTGTGGTAAGGCACTGCATGTGAAGATGGACCCTAGCCTTCGTGCAGAGGTGGTGCAATGTGCAATGTAATGTGTTTGTGCAAATGTGCATGATGATGTTTATATGCTCAAGCATGAATGAAGTGCTTTACAATGACTACATGTGTAATGCATGTTGTCTTGTTAGATCTAATGGCATGAAATGACCAATGGAAATTGGACTAATGGTAAGATGTTTTTAGAGTATGAGGATGAAGTCGTCTCAAGCCCCCATTCGAGCGAATAAGGCGATGCTTGTGGGAATGCAAGTGAGCCCACAACCCATGGGGTTTGGGTGTGTGGGAATGGCTTAATTTGTGGTGTTGATAGCTGGTTTTAGTGGGTGAGCCCCCAATTTGATCGGGGCTGGGGCAATGGTTGATGGAGTAAAAGTAGGCTAGTGATTTTGTGGAGTCATGGGTTTTGGCTAGCTTTTTTTGGGTGGTTAATGGTAAAGGATGAGGTATTAGGATGTGACTTTGATTTTGCCCAATCGGTGACTTGAGCTAAATGTTGGGCTGAAGAGAGAACATGAGGAAAATGCTGAAATGCGATGCTTAAGGAGGATGCCTGATGATTGGCTAAACCAGAGAGATAGCCTAAAGGGAGAGTTGAGGAGAGCCCCTTTAAGGCCGTATGAAAAGAATATGGCTTTAAGGTTCAAGAAAAGGTAAAGGCTTAAATTTGTGACAGATGGTAAGTAAATGGGAATTGATGTGGTTGGCTTAGATGATTGTAGGGTTCGAGCTCAGTCTTAAATGTCGGGTGCTAGCACTAGGAATTTGTGCTTCTAGCCTTAAGAGAATCAAACCAACTGGAGAGTGGACCTCTGAAACGTATGAGTTATTGGTCGGACTCGAGAAGAGGCTTCCTACGTATCCTTTTGGAATCAGACCGTCGTAGTTTCTTGATGATGATTTGGACAATGCCTCGTGTGAGAGGGCTTTTTGTGGTTGTATGTGAGGCTTGTGGATTTTTTTTTTTTTTTTTTTTTTTTTTTTTTTTTTTTTTTTGAGGATTGAAAAAGGCTCGAAATGGATCAGAAGTGGAACCCACCTGATCGGTGCGACAGTGTGCTTTTTAGACTTTTGACCTTTTTATTTGAATGGGCTTTGGATTTTTGCATTGGATTTGCAATTTTTGATGACTTTTTGTATAACTGGCAATTGAACTTTGCTTTTTTTCCTTTTTTGTCCTATTTTATTCTTCTCTTTTTTCTTTTGCACATGCCTTTTCCTACGGCACCGTTTCATCCAAAGGGTTAGGCAGAGAATGTGGGTGATGAAAGAAAGATAGGCTGATGATAAGTGTTTATGGCTCAAAAGGGTTGCAAATGGATTTTGATTTGATGGTGATGAAGGGAATGGACGGGAAGAGGTTATTTTGTGGAGCTATTGAAAGAAGGCCCTCTCTTGGCAATGTACATTGAAATTATGGGATCATCAGTTTGTTGATTCCATTAAAATTAGAAGCACAAAATTACATGGAAGGCTAGAGAGATAATGAAAATTAAAGTTTTATTAATTACCAAAAAGATTTATTACACAGTAGGCTATTGCAGAAAATTATTTCTACTAATGACAATAGACCGCAAAATGGAGAAAAAGTAAATGATCACAGTTCTAAGGGAAAGGGACTCCTCCGACTCGACCGCTAAGTAAGACCCTAACTGACTCATGAATCGAAGAAGATCAATCCTCTTTGTCCAACTCCAATGGTCGTGAGACCTTGCGAATGTTGGTAAGGCTCGAATACTTGAGATGATCTTTTGTATTTTGGCTGGAGGCGCCAGAAATGAAGGTCTTAAACCATCTCTTCTCCAGTAAGGAAGCAGAAACTAAGAGTGGCAGGCAACTCCTCTCCATCTAGTCAGATAGGTAGCGAACCCCTCGTTTCTCATCCCTGCTTAAGGATTTCAAGCTCTCGGAAGGATGTTGGGTCTGAATGTTACCTTCTTGTATCTTGCCATGAATGCGTGGATGATGTGTTCCCAAGTAGCTATGTCTTTCTCAGGAAGTGAAATAGAAACCACTTTCTGACAATATTGGTTTCCAAAGAAAGGGGAAAGACCATTGATAAAAAAGGCGAGACTCAATCCCTTTAAGTGCCGATGGGTGGTCTTAAACCCCTTGATATGGATCGAGGGTCATCAGTTGGCTTGAACTTGGGTATATCTGCGGCCTAAGAAATCCTTTGGCAGTTTTGGTTTGAAATGTTAGGGTCAAGAAGAGGTTGGTCTTGGTAAAAAAGGTGGGCGGTCGATGGCTTTTTGGATTGCCTTTTCAAATATGCTTGTCCAGAATTGCTCGAGGTCAACTCCTTATCTTCCAAGCTCTTTCTTGAACCTTGCTCCGGCCAGCTTATTGGATTCTTTTCCTTTTCCGGAGGCCAATTTGTGGTGTTAAGGCTAAGGGTATTGAAGTTGGAGGAAGGTTGGTTTGGATTGGGCTTAGGGCTCAAACTCTTCAAGGTCGAGCCAATGGGCTATGGAGACGGCATTCACCCTGTTTTAAAAAAAGAATAAACTCTTTAGTGGAACTCCCTTGGTCATTATTTGAATTTTTTTGAAATGAATGCATGAATGCATTAGGTGCGCCTATCGTTTTTGAATTTTTTGCTTTTTTTTTTTGAAAGGGCACACATGACATAGGATGTATGATAATGCAATGTCTTTAATTGGTTAGGAGTCATGCTAGATGTGCTAAGGGTGCGAATCCAAGTTTGGCCCAAGGGTCAATCCTATGTGGTACGGTCAAGGTCAAAGTCCCTTGAGGTCAAGTCTGTGCCACTCTAATGGTCAAAAGTTAAGAGCTAGGGTTAAAGTCTATGTGGAACTAAGGTCGAAAGTTTGATGGACACGTCAGTCCTAGTGAACTATGGTCACAAACTAAGGTAGGTGGTTATAAAGTCACTAATGGGCTATGAATGCATGATGTGAAACTAAAAAGATGACGCATGGACTACACGGAATGTGATTATCAACATGTGTTAAGGTCAAATGACTATACAATGGCTATGTGGCCCATGACAATGCAACATATATATCCATGAGCAGCATGAAATGACAAGTCCAACTAGGCCGGGTCAGTCAAAGAAGGTGGCCACGCCCTAAGAGTAGAAGTTGGGTCCAATTTCACACACTTTCACACACTGGTAAGTGATGTATGACCGAGTTACCCCTTAGTGCACGCGATCCCGTAACACGTGCACACACGGCATGGGTGGGATAGGCACTTGCCTTAGCCATGCGATCCATTTAACCACATGCAACCAAGGTAGTAATCCCCCCTGAAGGTGATCTCGAGCATAGAACATGCCCATAATTGAGACAAGGAGCCTAAGGCGTGACCCTATGGCGGAGGGTCACAACACGTAACGTATTTAACAATCGACGCAAAATGCAAAAAATCCAATAATTCGTGAATGAACGGATTACGAGACTTTCAAAGTTTGTCCACTTCACCTAACGGTGATTAATCCCCAAGTGAAAGTCCCGCCAAATTGAGACCGTAGGGCCAACCCGCAGGGGGGCTTTGGCTTGGGACCTACATAGATGTGTGTTTGGTGTTTTGTGGGCCTTGAGCCACAGAAACCTCCCACGTGGTGCGTTGGGGGAGTTGTTGTCGAGGTAAGGGATCGCCACGTGCCTAATCATGGTTAATCGGTACGCCCGAAACGTGGTGCCAAAAAGATGGCCCACGTTCTGATCCATAACCAGTTTGTGGGTTCGGGGGACATGGTACGATTGAATCTTTGACCCAATCGCCGCATGTAGCGGCCTTTACTCCGGATCTGCAATTGTAATCCACTAAAAACACGATCATTGGATGCACACAACTTACATGATTCCAAACCTTATTAGCGCACTAGCCCTAAAAGTACTACATGAGTGGGTTTCTATTATGCAACGAACTACTACCTATGCCTAGAAATTGTGATCACTTGAATATTAAAGTCAAATTAAAAAGGTGGCCTAAAAGCCGGTTGTCCCATGATTATCTGACTTTAAAGTGATTCACAAAATTCAGGTCTTAATTTAAACAAAAACAATTACAAAGTGATGCAAGGTGTAGGACGTGGCCGTACGCGCCCTCAGCGTATAGCGGGCGCGCGGCTTGGTATACATCGAGGTGCTTTGCGTGGGCTTGAGCCACGGAGCCCGGCACGTGAGTGCGTTGGGGTAAGTGTTGGTCGAGTAAGGGGAATCGCCACCATAGTGCCTAGAGAAGGTTATTCACGGACGCCCGAAATCGTTGGGTGCCAAAACATATGGCCCCACGTCCAATCAAGGTAACCAGTCGTGGGTTCGGGGACATGGTACGGATTGAATCAGTAACCAATCCGCCCGCATGTAGCGGCCTCTACTCGGTCTCATTGTAATTCCAATTAAAACACGATTTTATTGGATGCCACACAAGCTCATTCGATGGGTTAACTTACGTTTTTTACACCTTAGAAGCGTACTAACGCCTAAAGATTACTTAGTGAGTGTTGTTTTCTATTAATGCACAGAAGACTACCTCAACCTAGAAATTGGGTGACCACTTTGTTTAATCATGTTAAAACGGTGGCCTAAAAACCGGTTGTCCATAAGTTAAATCTGCTTTAAAGTGATTCACATCGCGAGTATGTCACCCTGTAAATAATTTCCGGTCCTTATTAGCAAAATATATACAAATTAATACAACAAGACAATATGAAGTATATGAACTTCAAAATATTATACAAAACTCTCTTACCCTAAATCTGCAAACAAAACAAAAGGTTTAGTTTTTAAAACGAAACGAAACGGAATCTTCCGCCTTGATCGCTAATAACAAGACAAATAAAACAATTGTTGTTCATGATGGAAAAACGAGGCAATGTAATAAATTTCGCCTTGAATGCGCTATTACAAGAAATAAGAAATCGTTAGTATTTGACAAGTGATAGTAATAATGAAAAATGAAATGAAACGAATGAAAACCAAAACAATGAAAACATTAATGAACAACCTACATATTTACAAATAGAACGATTAAAGTCGGTTTTCTACATTGTGGAAAATTACCAATTAAAACTCATAACATGGTTAATCAATTAAAAGAAGTGAGAGAGAATTAATTAGTGAGGTAAACTCTCAGAATTCACTTGTTTCGCTTGTCAAATTCGAATCGAAAGAACGCAAAAGAACTCGTGTTTTATGATGTTTATTTGTGAAGGAAGTTTTTGTGAATGAGAAGAGAGAATGCCTTAGGTCGTGAGTTGGAAGTTGGAAATCGGAAGTTGAAAGTCGTATTGAAAATCGTGTGAAATCGTAATTGAAAACGTGTGTTAAAACGTCCTACCCAAAGGTTTAAGGCAAGGCACGTATTTATAGGGCGGGCGGAGGCTCGTAAGAAAGGAGCGTATATACGCTGATGGGCAGACGTATATACGCCTGCTCCTCAGCGTATTACGCTCCTCTAGGGCAGCGTATAATACCCCTTTGCGTATATACGTCTTCCAAGGAGCGTAATATACGCAGGCTTCTGCGTATATTATTTTTCGCAAAAAATCTGAATAATTTGTTCGAAAATAATTCTTTGCCCAAAATGACTCGTTCTCGATTTTTCAAAGTGATTACGGATTATTCTAGAAACGCCTCCTTTCGCAAGAAAGTATTGATTTCTAGAACATCCTGCGTATTTCTAATTAATTGCACA
>SNQN01005050.1:27850-47194 GCA_008642245.1 Bassia scoparia | reverse complement strand
GGGGAAAGAAGGATACATTTTTCCTCCTCTTTCGATAAAAATAACCCCTTCAAAATTCAAAAAATTTGAAAGAAAAATAAATCTCATCATATTGTCCACTTTTCCTTCCTACTACTCCCCCGCCCCCGCTCTTGCCTTCTAATTTGGATATGCTCAAATTATAACTAGGAGTACGTGAGGACCATACACGGTGCAAACATGTTAATAAGCAAGTCATTGTGGATGTTCTAAGAGTATTATCATCAATGAAATTAAATATTTTTTTTAAAAAAAAATCTCATCCTTCTCTCCCTACTCGTTTTTATTCATTATTTAACTTATAGCACCTTATGCATTAACACAAACTTAAAATCATTAACCCTATTGCATTTTCTTTGTCATCCATCAAATTTATCTGAATATGAATATATCTGAACTCATTGATATTCATCGTCTGAACTTATTAATACTTACTTTGTGAGAGGATAAAGTAATAATAATATACTTATCTGAACTTATTAATACTTATTTTGTGAGTGAAAAAAGTAATAGTATATTCATTCGAACTTATCGATACTAGTTCGAATTTAACTTATTATTCTATACAATAAGTATTGCTAATAAATTAAAAAGAACATACCCATACCCAAGATAACTAACAAATAATCTCGAGAGTAAAGATCTATTCTGTTCAACTGTATTCGCATAAAGCAAACATGCTATAAAGTGAATGGAGAGATATTTAATATTTCGTAGTAGTTTATTAATAGGGTCCATTCATCTCCCTTAACTTTCATCAAAGTGACAACATTGCAAAAATACATCTACATCTCAAAGAAACCCAATTGATAAAAAGTCGATTTTGGGTATCTATTTTAGCCTTATTACTACAAGTAGCATATGTTTTGTACTGTACATTTTGCAACTCACATTAACTAACCACTTTCAACAAGTCAACTAGTCTACTACTCTACACTTGTGAGGTGAGATATTTTTATTTTGCTGAATTTCAAATCAAAAGAAAAATATCTGAGATAGGAGTAGTTCGTTTTCAGATATTCTTTGAAAACAGCATTTTTAAATTGTGATTCATTTCAGATATTTTTAAGACTGTTACTGTCTTCTTCCCCATGCCATGCCGAACTTCTCTATTCTGCACCTTCTCACCAATCACTGCTATTCACTACTAGCACAGTTCTTATCAATACTTATATTATATGTCTTTATTTAATATATAATATTATTATTTATTATTATTATTTTATTATTATTATATTATATTATTTATTATATTATATTATTATTATATTATTATTATTATCATTATTATTATTTTATTATTTATTAATATTATTATTATTATATTATATTATATACCTTCTCTTAATTGGTAGTACAAAGATAATTAATTAATAATACGAGTAATAACTTTTATATATATCATGATTATTTATGATTTTTTCCTTAAAAAAACCTAATCAAATCCAGTAGGTGATGGATTTTGCCATTTGGTAAAAGAATATAAGCAAGAGCGTATTTATAAAAAACAACAACAAAGCAATGATGAAATAAAAATGATAATAAGATAAGGAAAAATGTAATACCACCTCAAATATCTCAAAATTGATTTTCCACCTCTTTTTCCTTTTATTTGAATTAAGCACCTTTAAAAGTGGAAGTCATTAAAATCATCATCTTTTACTAATTTTTCATTCACCTAGACAAAGGTGAAGAAAGTACACTACAAAAGAAATGACAACTTCAAAAATTAGATTATAAATAGTTGAAATTATACCAAAGGTGTTGATTTCTAATTTTTTTTTTTACATTAAGGGTTATTTCAAATAAGAAAAAATGATGTAAAATCAAATTTAGGATTTGAGGGGTTATAGTTATTTCAATTTCTCCATAAAATAATTATTTTTTCTTGTTGATCATCATTATCAAATAGTTGTATGTAATCATTTATTGTACAAGTAAGTAAAACGTAAAAATGTACTAAAATTCAAAGTTAACTAATGAGATCTTGCCTAGTGATTAAAATTGAAGTGTACACATACTGATATACATACACTACCTGACTACCTCATTAGTCATAAACTCATGTTTCAAATTGATCCATCTCCGCCTAAAATATGTACCATCACCGTACTCATTCGCAAAAAAAAAAAAAAAAAGTATTAAAAAATACCATGATCACTTAAAAAAATCTAATATTTTGGTTTGTAACTTGTAGAAGATGATATTGGCGTATAATAATGTATCGTGTATCGGTGTATGTATTCACTTTCATTCTATACTGATATCTTCACAAGTCACTACAATCCAAATCTCATAACAAAAAAAAAATCACCACCCACGTAAACCTCGATCAATCACTCAAAAAAAAAAAAAAAAAAAAAATCCCATTATCGTATCATTATCTTCTGTTCGTCACTCATTCTCCACCGGAAGCGAAGTTTTTCCGGCGACTCGAATTTTTCCGGCGAGATGGACCGTCAAAACAGCGGCGACGGTAGTAGGAATACTAGCACGGTAATATTAAGAGAATAATAATAACGGAAAAAAATAAGGGTTTCAATGACAAAAGAAAGCATTCGAAATTCTTGAGTTAATGAAGCAAGTTTTGTGAGAATAGTGAGGTAAACCAAGTATGATAATTCCCGAATAATAATAACATTATGTTGCACTCGATCGTTTGTTCCTGATATTGCTGAGTCTACTGTCGATTACGAAGATCAGGTAATTAATTTAATTAAGTGTTCATTTTCTTGATATGATTTTATGGTTTGCTCGAAATCTTGCTTTGTTTTTGTTTTTGTTTTTTGAAATGGTCGGGGTAAGATAAATAGGGTTAGGGCTATTCGCTCCTGCCGTCCCGTTTCATACAACACTTGATCGAAAGAAATAAATCGCGTAAATTGCTTCTGAGTTGCGAGTTCGTGTTGCAAAGATTTAAGGACCGTAGAGTACGTATATATGGTAGTTAGTTATGTCATTTTTTGTTCACTCATCGTGCTAAAGTGAATTATTTTAATTTGTTTAATCTAGATATTTTTTTTTGTTGCAATTTGGATATTATCTTATTTTTAACTTTCAACATTGATGGCTCATTGGCCTCATCTATATATTGAATTTTTTTTTATTACTATTTGGCTAAATTCATTAAATGTGTTAAAGTGGTTTATGCTATGAATTGAGCTTCCTTGAAATATTGTTATTGTCGAATTTAACTTTAATTTGTTTGATATTTGGTCGACTCGAGATAATTAAGAAGTTACACTGTTGATAATTGAAGGTTAAGTCACAATATGCCCTAATTTCACTACAACGGTTCTTTAGGACAAATACTCGTTACCACTAGCTCAATTTAAATCACATGAACAAAAAATTCACATGATTAGTAATTTTAATTGTTGAGTACCCCAATTAATGTCTTATAATTTATATCGAGTATGTTAACTAAGTTATGTGATTATGTGATATTTTATTGCAACTAAAATAAATAAATGGAGAAAGCATATTCTAGCCATTGCCAAGTACCCAAATGTCACAAAATTAAATTAAATAATTTAGTTTTCAATATTTGTCAAGAAAAGTATTTCCATATAATGTTATAACGGTGTTGTGATTCTAAAACAAATTTACACCAATATTTTCAAACAATCAAATTAACCTATTGTTTATATAATACTCTCACTGTTCCATAAATTGTCACTACTATTTACACGTTTGTATGCAACAATTTACAAGTAAAATATTTTTGATTTACATGAGTAAAAATTATAAAAATTGGATTTATAACTACTTGTTAATAAAGATTTTAACAAGACTTCACTTGTACTATATCATTCTTAATATTGTCGAAAATAGAATATTCTCATTACAAAATGAATAGTGTTGATTTTCCTTATGGCATGATTAATGAAACAAGGTGCCTCTCCTAATATAATAATAAAAAAGCTTCATGATGTAACGAATTGAATCAAGAAAAAACATAATGTTCTTTATACTTCGTATAAAAAGGTGCAGCATGTTGACAAATTAAAGGTTACTAAAGCTTAGAACAAGTGCATTGAATGTTAGCTAAATGTGGAATGAATATATAATCAAAAGTGGGTGAT
The DNA here is from genome assembly GCA_008642245.1 of Bassia scoparia. Taxonomy (NCBI): domain Eukaryota; kingdom Viridiplantae; phylum Streptophyta; class Magnoliopsida; order Caryophyllales; family Amaranthaceae; genus Bassia; species Bassia scoparia. The sequence continues at coordinate 43,091 of SNQN01005050.1, read as the reverse complement.
TACGTACAAATACTTAGAGATGAATATAATCAAATTAAAGGTCCAAAATAAATGGAAAAGAATGTTGTACCTATTATACTACTACTACTACTCTTATATGAGCAGTCGCAAAATAGAATATACTCACTTGTTGAGATATTTTTCTTGGTGATAGTAAATGATTATTATTGTTATTATGTGACCCTTTATTATGAATTATAATCATTAATTTTGTAGATATTTTTTGCATGACAAATGATAATCGTGACACATAATGTAGCTGTGATATGATCATGATTCTAAGATCTTTTGCTTTATTATTTGTTTTTGGTGTTTGTTGTTTTAGTTATAAGAATTATTAAATGTTATTATTGTTGTACATTTGACAGATCGAGTAATTAGGACTTGTAACAGGCAAAGGAAAACATCCATGATTCGTCCTAACAAAATGTTACATGATCAGGTGTGTATTTTATACTACTGTACTATATATATACCCTTTTTTTCTACTTTTATTATATTTATTAAACTCGAAATAATTATTATTTAATCTTTTTATGTARGTAATAAGTATCTATATATTGGGTTTAAAGTGGATCGATAATTAAACTTGGTTAATTATAACAGTAATACTTAAGATATGTAATAATTTGTAATTAAATAATCGTATTAGTTTAGAAGATGTATCCATGATTTTTTTTTTTTTAATTTTTTTGAGCTGGGTGTGATAATATGAAATTATAAAGTACTCCGTACATGTAATGACCGTTCATAAGGTAACAATGATTAATCGTATATACGTACAAAACGATGACAATAAAATGCACGGGTTTATGTTGCAAAGATTTAAGAATTGGTCAAGAGTAATAATAATATTAAGGAGGATAAGGATGTAAGTTAAGTTATTTAATGGAGCATAATAAAATAGTGGACAATAGTAGTTAAGGAGTTATGGAGTGAAGAAGCAAAGATAGGACATGCTTGATACATAAAATGGAAAGGAAGGAATGAAGTTGGATAATGTATCTAATTAAGACGTGGAAGATATTTTACAAGACTCAATCACGATGATGAATTGATGATGATGATGATGATGATGATGAATTGATGATCTTTTATATTGGTTCAAAGTGGGGGCCCTTTCCACGTCTTTATATTTATCACTCTTTATGTTTGTTGGTGCACTCTTGCCAGCTATATACATATATATCCAATTATCRATCCACGATTCATTCAATTTTCTTTTCTCTMTCGAACTCGACTCGTTYTTAATTAAGCTTTGTACGGATTTGATAGGAATAACGGATGTATGTAAAAATCACACATTGCATTAATATTACGGAGTATGTATATGACATGATTTTGAGGAAGCGACGAGAATAATACATAATAGGATATGAAGGTGAGGATTGTTTACTAATAATGTATTTAGGTCTTTTATTTGAATGATGAATATTGAATACTTTATATGGAGTTTTGACGTCTTGACGCATGTACATGCATGCATATCCATAGATTAAACTACATGAAAGAGAGTACGAAAGAGAGTACGACCACATATAAGCTTAATCGAGTTTCACATACGTTGAAATAATTTGAGATTTTTATGTATTAGTGTTTTACTTTAATGGTGGAATAATGTTTTATAACATAATAGTAATGTATGGTTATACTATATCAGCAAATCAATATATCAGCAAACTAAAGTTGATATCTTGATAAAAATGCATGGTATAATTTTATTTTTTTCAGGTGGTCCCACAATGGGAGGACAAATCAAGTGATAAGGCCGATTTCAACCACTAGCAAGCTAAGTAGCAAACAACATCTGATCTACTACTTGATCGAGTAACTACTAGTGTTAGGCTGTTAGCGACTTAACGTAATGCAAGTGTATTTGCAACATTATTACTAGACATTATTATTATTAATAATTATTATTATTGAGGGACTAAGATATTATTTTGAAGATAGTTCTCATATGACTTATTCTTGTAACTTCATTTGTTAGTTTGTGTAACTATATATGTAATTTTTCTTTTTTTAACCAACACTTATAAGGTCACCATTATTGAGTAGTTCTAACTTATTTATCTTTGTTCTTTTCAAAGGACATTGATTGGTTAGTAGCAAGCTAGAAAGAATTTGTTAGCTTATTCTTTTATTTATTTTTATATTTTGCCCTGTCAATTTTGTTTGTTCCGTTTCGGAAGCTTGAAACGCTTTTATGATATACTGATTTTTAGAGTTTTTTTTAAAAAAAAAAAGATGAAGTGGAAAGGTAAGTGATTAGTGTAGCGGAGTTGAAAAATATTATAAAAGGAATTAAAAACATCGAGAGAATTGAATGTAGAGACCAAAAATAAGGAGGTCAATATGATAAAACCACTCTAAAAATATAAAGTGTAATAAATAAAACGAAATATATTTAGTAGAGTGTAGCAAGTTTTATGGATGAGGAATATTTACTTTGTTACAATGAAAAAAGATTTTACATACATGGTACAAAAAGATAAAGGTGAGACAATACAAATAATATACTTCGATATTTTATTATTATTGCATTATTTTTTCCCCCTTTTTAAATGATTGCAATATTGTAAAAACTTTAGATGAGTTGTTGTATAGATATTGTTATTATTGTAAAGATAATCAATGTAAGTTAATATTTACAATTTTCAATAATTTTTTGTCACAAATAATCTTTTTTCCCTCTCTTGCAAGACCAACCTAAATTCTATCAAATGAATCCATAGCCATATGCGTATTTTGTATAGGGTCACCATTGAGAGCAGTACACTATGCTGAAAAAAAAAAATCAGGTCTTTTGGAGAATTAAAGAATCAAGAGTTTAATGGGAGACTGAATAATCACTTCAAGACGCATCATGATCCGCGTCTTGGAACGACGGAATTAAGACGAGAATCACTGAGGACCCACGCCAGCTGTGCGTCTATTTTATTTTTTTGCCTTCATTTCACTCAAAACGCGTCACTTTGGTTGTAGAAGCCTCAAAACACAGCACTTTGCACGAATTAAGCAAAAAAAAAATAAGACAGACTGACACCTGCAGACTAACGCTGCCCAATGGCCAAGCGACATGCGTCGCTGCAGGTATGTTATCCAATTTAATTTTCGTTATTGCTATTTTCGTGTGTATAAAAAAATTTAAAAATAATAAAAATTACTAAAATTCATAACTTTTCGAGATCTACAAAACACCCATTTGCTCATATTTTGATACATTTTTACATTTCTTCCTCTTAACAATTTATTCATATTTATTTAATTATTAAAAATTGTTAAAATTAATTTAAATTATAAAAAAATTAATTAAAATACAATAAATAAAAGGAAAAATGATGAGTGGATGAGAGAAAGTTGTGGAGTAGAGTAAAAAGTAGAAAGAGAGGATGAAGTGATTTTGGGTCATGGTTGTAATGAGAGATGATGAAAATTTTCTTTGAAAGAAAAAGATAGTGAGAAATGTGTGAGAAGAGGAAAAAAATGAGTGAGAAAAAGATGCAACTTTTAGGTCAAAGTATATGTTTTTAAATACCCTAAAGTTGTACTTAATTACGGATGCCATATAAAATGCCACTGAATTGTTTTATTAAAACAATTTTCAGGATGTTTAGAAATTTCCCTATTTAATTGGTAATTATTTTATTTAAAAAAATAAATTATATTGGTTTGGACACCGAATAATTGCGATTAATATCTGAAAATTGAATACATGTGGTCGCGTTCCACCTTGTTATATTTTTGGACGATTGTTAGTTTTGGAAACAAATCCTATTATTAATAGAAAAGTGTTTTGTGTGAGGCCTTTAAATCTTAATGAGCGCAATTTGTGAACTCCCTCCAAAATACATTTCAAATTAAAACACTTTATGTAATCTCCCTTCTAATAAAGTTGTAACTCCTAAATAAATTTAAAATAACAAAAGAATAATAAAAACCAACACATACACGTACACTACACTAATTTGACAACAAAAATAGCTCAAAAAGATTACTATTAACATAAAAAAATCTCACTATTTAATTATTAAATTATAAAATATATATAATCAAAATCAAATTATAGCAACCACTTCTCATAAACTACTGCCAAATTAATACCAAAATAAAGTTCATTTATAAAAATCTTTATTTCTTCAATGATATATAACTTTAGAAAAATCATTTGCAAAACAAAAATATTATTTCTATTTAGTAACAACACCGAGCATTTGCTCGGGGCACAATCTAGTAAATAATAATTAACGACACATTTAAGATATATCTGGACGTCATAAATTATTACTCCATAGCTAACATGGTAATTAATGTAACAAGCAACATTTGACATAATAAATTAAACTTTATTTAGATTATTTTATTATTATACGAAATTTGAGCGCAATTTTAAAACTTTATGTGAATGCAAAATAATGAAGAACCAAGGTGGGTTCATGGCTTGCAACAAAAATTGCAACACAAATAATCAAAAGAAAATCAGGTAGAGCCTTGGGAAGGAAATGAAGATGAAGAAGTTTGGATGAAGATGAATGAGAAGGGGAAGTTGATGAAGAATGATGAATGAAGTGAAGAAAGAAAAATATGAGAAAGTGAAAATAATGGCACATGCAATATTGAAGTCATCTAAGAGCTATAAAAGTAATTATCATTTCATTGAAACCAAAAAGTGCCACATTATAGAGGAAGAAAAGGATTTACACATTTAATAAGAGTAAATCCTCAACTAGGGTTACACATTATCTTTAACTATCAGTTAATATTTACCTATTTGGAGTTTAACTATGTAAACCTTTTGGGAAGTAATATTACTAATGATATATTTTTTGATTAATATTTTACTATTTAAATGATATTGATTAATAATATAATTTGAAAGTTGGAATTAATGATATTAAATTGAAATGTTTAACTTATTATTATTATTAAAACACCAAAACGTGGTAAGCGTTACAAGCAACAAAAAAGGACAAGTGGACAAGTGTTATTATTATTATTATTATTATTATTATTATTATTATTATTATTATTATTATTATTATTATTATTATTATTATCGTCATTATCGTTAATTTCATCATTATCATCAATATTATTATTATCATTATCATTAATATCAAATTAGTTAATAAAATAATTAAGTTGAACTGAACTGAACTAAAATTAAATTAAAGTAAACAGGCCCAAAGACAATTTTGTCAATAAAAACAATTTGRTGATGTAATCATCTTTGTRTATYAATTAGAAAATCCTCACACTGTATAATGTTGGAACATGCCAACATAGTACAAACTACACATAAGAAATACTCCAAGAGAAATACTACACATAAGAAATACACATAAGAAATACTCCAAGAAATACTCCCTAGTACGCGTAAATTATTATATATTTKTATGATCTCGGGATCATATTTTTCTACGTACKTGAACCTCCCACAAGTTTCGAAACATAACATAACKTCAKGTAGCACTAGGTTGATCTTTGGGATCCACTTTGAGATGATGGGCCTCAATATCTCTGGTCATTCCAATCAAGAGGTCCATAAACTTAATTGGGTAAGGCCCAAAATCATCAAACTTCTCAAAATCYAGAGTCCACTTTGCAYTAGTGATTTTGATTTCACCTTGTTCAACAACTTGGAGAGTTACGGTAAAGCTCTTAAACTCCTCCAAAAGTGTTCCTTCACTCAGTTTGAATCTCACTAGCTTTTTCTCCTCTTCTATCGCTTCAATCGTCGCCTTTCCGATGCATTTTTTCTCATCTGTATCATGTAAAATTCAACACGTTTGCGATTATTATTTGATGGGAAATATATACGAAGTACATCCCTTACAAGGTGTTTGAAATGAAAGTACGTTTGAAATGAAAGTACTCCGTACATCATTGTATTGACGCGTGTTTCAGCATGTAATTCTTAATGCATTGTTAATAACTAGTTATTGCCCAACATTGCTTACTCCTCAGTCCTCTCTAGCACGTAGTAAGTTTCTTGTTCGGCGCTACATGTTCTTTAGAAGTTAAAATTAAAATCATTATCACTCTATCATTTGCATTAAACCTTTTCTTTCCCCTTATTCTAGTATGTGTAGGTCAAATACTCCTAAAATTTAAGATAATACCCGAGCTCAATCTCAACTTATTGTTTAGTAATTTCTATACATTTTAAAGGTAAAGAAGATAAAAACAAATCGTCAAATCTCAAAATTCTCACGATTTCTTCGRACAAAATCACGTAGTATTAGTTAAAAAAATTCGAAACAAAGGGAGAATTAAATCAAATGAAGGCTAGCTAAAAATTGGTAATAATATAAGCATATAAAAATAATTACCAATGGTGTAGTTCCAAATAACAACACAACCAGGTTTGCCAAATTCACCCTCATGCATATCACAGCCTTGAATCTTATCAGGGCTCATGTTTGAGACATGGTCAGGTTTGCTCCCAAATAGTTCATGAAATACATCTCCTGATGACTTTATATCTACTTCCACTTCCATTTTCCCTAACACTCCCATTTTTTTTTATTTTTATCAAAAATACACAAATTGTTTTTGATTTGGTTGAATTGAATTGTTGTCAAGGTTTAATATATGTGTATATGAAGTAGTAGTAACTCTAGTAACTAATTGGTGACTCATTACATCAATAAATGTAGACAACTGATCAATTATACAATCATTATTATCTTATTAGATTAACTTATCTTCATTTGGTGTTGTCCTCCATGCACTTCTTGTTGAATGTCATCTAATGAGTCATTCAATTCACCCTATCGGTATTAATCAATTTGACAACAAATCACACATTGGATAACAATATAATGCTCAAATGGCCTAATTAAAAGAACAAGTATTATTCAATAAATGACCAAAATACAAAACATTACATCATAACCAATGTACATGTAAACAAAGCAAAACAAGACTCGACTATATACAGAGGCTGCAAGATCAATCTCTTCCACATCATTGCTACAACCGGGACGAGTATTCGATTGTGCCTATCTCTTACAGCATCAGACTCTGACCAAAACATCACCAAGCTTGAACACAACCATTTCAAACAAACCACAAACAACCTCCCTCCACACTTCCCATTGGAGCAACGCCCCTAGAATTCCTCACGTGTCCTTCCCTGATGATCATCACCATAGTCTGAGCTGGCACATGAGCCACCACATGGCCTACTCCACAGAGGATCCACCCTGAGGTGAGCTGTAAGAAGCAACCACGAGCGCCGTTGGATTTAGCCTACCACAAAGGCATCGACGTGGAGAACCCTCCTGCCCAGCTGAGCTATGAGAGATCTTGGGCCCATAGGAGGATGTCATGTCGAAGACACAGTGGGTAAGCCCAAATGGGCTAGGCGATGCATAGGGCTTAAGCTAGCCCTCTCGCCCCAATCGTCACGAAGATGCGACGTTTGCCTGGGCGGCTTATTTGTGTCCACTAAGAGGTCTCGAGGCTGTGTGGGTGGTGGGCTTGGGATATGGTGGCATTTGTTGCAATTTGTGTAGCATTTGCTGTTGAGCTTTTATCAGACATATATCTGCTCACTCTCTTAATTGTTTTGATCAAACGTTTTTTTGACAAACGTTGATTGTGTGATAAAGATGGTGTAAGATTGTGTCAATTATTTACTTCAAGTGGACCTAATTTATACTTCCGTTAGTAATAGTAGGCCTCAAGATCGGTTTGACTACAACCTAATTCTTTTGAGAACTAATGCTTGCAGCTTTACTATGACGCCTTGTAGAACTTCGTATGACCGCATAAGAAATTTCCATCAGCCTTTTGACGTGTGAAACATTCTTTCGGAAAATTGCAATAGGTACATTCATCATGATCAGCAATTCCCTCTTTAGAATTAATCAACATTCATAGTATTTGTTACATGTAATATTTACCATTAGCTGAAAAAAAATCAGTCTATCAATTTAGATAAAGAGATATTGATAGTTATTAAAAACAAAATAACTCAAGCATATGCATTAGATATTTGATGTGACGGCCATTAGGCCACACTATGCTAGAAGATATTTTGATCAGTGGTGTAATGCACTCAACCTGGCAGTAATACAGGAACTAACAGACGGTAACACTAAATTACAGGCAATATTATCCAAAATACACCGCCCTTGAAAGCATGTAAGCCGCAACCGCGCCAAGGAAAACTATTACTGACATCATCGTGATCTTCTGCTTGTAATTTGTATCAACCATTGATTACACTGTTACAGTTGCGACGACTTGGCTGAAGATAAGATTCTGTCTGAATCCTTACTTCAGCTCTATCTCTCACGCCCCTCCGATTTCAACTCTTTCACTTGGCTACGGGGCGCGACAATGAATGGGGGAGAATAATTACATACCAGTGGGCAGACAAGGGTAGTGTAGCTTTCTGGAACTCGGGTTAGAGTCCGCGACACCACCATCAGAGGCCCAGATGATGATCAACTGAGTATAAGTAACTGATCATCACGCATAAATCTCGACAAATATGTGAACCAGACTGCTATATGCAGGTTTGAACTTCGTTCTAGGCCATAGATTGCATTTCTGAAATTGCATAAGTTGTCCTCTCTAGGGCTGCATTCTTCAATCTGAAAGTCACAGTATACATATTGCCAAGTTGTCAGCTTACTTTCTGAAATCGTTTACTTAAAACAACTTAACAACAAGCGCAAAAATAGACTAGACAATCAATGTGGTTAATTGAACATCAGGAATCAGGAGATAATCTGTGTAAATGTGTCTTGGACAATAGAATCACCGCACTCTGAACAAGTGTAACTTCTCCACTGCGTACTCTAGCCAAGTCAGAACTAGACCGTCCATTTCCTCTGCCTGCACAGATCACCAAATTTTCGGACCAGCATTACAGATTTAATTAAACTGAGTGCCAAATTTTCATGAAGATGAGTTGTATGCAATAACTCCATGATAGTATTGCAATGATAGAAAGCATTTGTTTACTCTTTTCACTTTATCACACATAGTAACTGTATGTGAAAATGGCCAAGTGATTCACCTTGGGCATGAAATTTTGCACTTGCGAACAGATGAGTTCTGCCACCTTCATGGCCGAGTTCAACGCTTCATTTACCTCTTTCACATCAACCTGGGAGATACATATACATTGTCAAAAGAGAAACATGAAGYGCCCAACAMAAGTTACATTGTCAAGGAGTASTAAATAGCTTACCTTTACGTTACCCACAAGTGGAAGTCGAGATGATATATTTTGCAAACCTTGGGTTAAATCTAGCAACGAGGAAGAGTATTCATCCTCCAAAGCTGACCATTCGTCCAATTGTGGCATCTGGAAAAGTGTTGGGCATTAATAAAACTATTTAACATAGCTAGAGATACAGTTTGAACCTAACGCGATGTCAGATCCATACGAATAGCAATTTGAAAGGTAAAGTGTGTGTTCTTTGGGCAAATTAAAATGAAGCTGAAAGTCAAGGATAGATATTCTTAAGAATCTTAATCTTAAAAAAAAGATGTCCAAAAATAGTCTTGTTTTAAATGGCATAARAGATTTACAACAGCAAGAATGAAACCATAGTAGCCTCACCTGTTCATCAAGAATTTCTGATAGAGCTTTTGCTTCTTTCAGAAGTCCAAATTCAACACGCTTGCTTTTCACAGAATCGCGGAGTTCTGATATCTTTACTCCTAACGAATATAGCATCCTCTACAAAACAAAAATAAAGTTTATAACACTGATTCACAGAACAGAATAAATGTGTTGTTCAGAAGCATTTTAAACTAGCACATAAATATGAGAGGTGTCCTTTTATTATACTTGTATTCCTAATTAATAATGGACAACTGTTTTGCTGAATAACTTGCTCTCCTAACATAAAATTCGAGGTTTAAAATATGGCTACCCTATAATTATCCATCAAGGACTAACTCTTTTAATACATTGTACACAATATTGAAGATTACTATGACTCAGAAATCACCAAATGAGTATACAAAAACACATGATAGCAGAAGCGGTAAACTGCAATGATCACAACAAACAACACTCCAATTTTGAGGAATTTGGCTACCTCATACATTTGTTGTTCTTCAAATATAACTGCATAACTTGATTCTCACCATTTCACAATATACCCAATTCGGCTACCTCATACACTAGTTGTTCTTCAAATATAACTTACCTAACAGAAAAATTGTTGCATCCTAGGTAATTCAATCTTTCAGTTCTTCATTATCTGCATATGGTCTCTTTTTCCTCTGTGCTCATTTCGTATAGGTTTATAGTTTAATGGTTTTWWTTWYSKGGSKWMGMTWWTMYYAKSYAKKTWWTMYAWRSYTCGTTTGGGCTCATAATAAACTAAAAGRCGCTCCTGCTACACCYRCAGTCAGCCTAGAGTCTTGATCATTGACACAAGACCTTGTCTTCCATATATATTGAACACTCTGAATTCAACACTCAGAGTGCAAGATAAATATCTACCTTATTGAAGCCAAATAAATTTCTAATCCTTGATTACTAAACCTGATTTTCTCAGGCCTTTTTTAATATCATACAGTAGCTTGCAAGCTTGCGAAATTCTTCCCCTGCTAACTCGAGCATTGAATTGATTATTATACGAGTAATTACTAATTAGGCAAGCAACATTTTTCACAAATGCAATCAAAATAGCACTAATACAGTTGCACTCAATCCAACAATCACAATTGAATGAACCTAATTATAAATTGTAGCTCAATGATCAGTCCAAAATTCACAGTAACCAAAAGCACAATAAAATCAGATTCATTAGACAAACTCACCTCACTTTGCTTCTTTTGCTTACTCAAGCAAGCTTGGTTTTTAGCATTAGCAAATCTCCACTGCAAATAATAATTCTGCATCAACTTAAGCTTATGGATATCATCTAGCTGGCCCGAACCCGTCTTCTTCAACACCGCCTTCCTCGGTTCCACGGCCGGCTTCGGACACGCCATCCCCGGTGGCATCGGAGGCAAATTCAGACTACGCGCCACCTTKCCTGACCTCATCAACACCTCATCCGTCTTAACCGAATTGCAATCACCTTCCTCATCACCATTCTTATCCTTATCCTTTTCCTTCTCCCTCTCATTGTCAACCATCCCATTGGCCTGCAGGAGCTTCGACGCAGCCGTGTCGAAGCTCCGATGATGCAACGCCCTGGGCCCCACCGAACCTGGCACCGGTGTGTCACCTCTCGACCCGCCCGTATTGAACAGCTTGACCGCAGCCCGTGGCTTGGAGTGGGACCGGACCGGGCTGACGGAGCTCCGATTGAGCGATTCGGGTCGGTTRTGGTCCGCGTAACGAGACCGAACGTCAGTGTTCGACCGTCGAAGGTAGCTGTTTTTGTTCAAATGCGATTCAGAAGGAGTAGAAGGGACTTGCTTGGGATCTAATCGGTACCTGACTTCGTAACAGGCGACATGAATCTTGAGCTCACTTCGCAACCCAGGCGCGATCGTCGAGGATTTGCGGAGTTTGGGGGTTGCCGATTTCGAGGATGTTGTGGTTTAAGGTTTTCCGACGCCATTGTTGGCTCATTATTTGAATTTGGGGAAAATCAATTAATTTCGAAAAACCCTAAGAAAAATCGATAAATCGATTAATTGAATTGATCGATTAGATTGGGGGAATTTCTCTCTTTTCTTCTGTATTAGGGATTTGATGAGGATGATGAACATGGCAGCAAGGAAGAGTAGAGACACACCAAAAGAATGTGATTGATGAAGAGAGTGAAACTAGCCGTTAGTAGGATGATTTCAACGGTCTTCTAAAAATAGGGGGAAAAAAATAATATTATATGAATAGAGGAGCTAAATGAGCCAAAAAGGCATAATTTTATGTCTGACAAAAATTGATGTTGTAAGCACTTTTTAGGGTATAACAATAACGAAACTAACAGTATTTTCCTCTTTTAATGAGGTGTGACTTTCTTAATTTTTCTCTTAAGAAAAACAACAACTATTCATTCTAGGTTTACCATTCACGAAAACTATTTGAGTATGAGCAGCACAAAGGAGCGAGAAATAATAGTTGTGCAAATGCAATATTTAGAGTTGTTTGGGAAAGATCTAGTGATGCGGAACCGTGGAAGGTGGATGTTGTTACTTAGAGCTACAATGTTTCAGTTTAATCTGAAAGTGCGATAACAAGTAATATATGGGCATGACATTATAGTTAATAAATCCGGACACATATGGCGAATGTTGAAAATCTGAAAATCTAAGAGAGTTCTCGGATAATAGTCTCCCCCCTATTGTCATTGGTGAATTTGTAAATAATTGGATTGATTTATTTATAAGAGATGCTAACTCTTTAACTCTTAAAGTTAAGATTAATTTGATCATTTATTGATTTATGGTCTTAGATTATCTTATGTCGAGGTTGACCAGCATTAATGAATTAAAGAAAAAATATATATTCAAACTCAAAAGAAGAGATCACTTTAAGTCTTGTGTAGAGAAATTGAATAGTATGAATTTTTCTCTACAAATATTGATTACCTCATAAAAAGACATTTATAGTTTTAATTCTTTCGCAATTTTAAACAGAATAACTATTTTATGGCAAATTTTCCAACGGCATCAAGCTTCGTAGAGATTATTTCCGAGGATGTTGTAGTCCTATGCACTCACTCTTTGAGGACTTGTAGCTTCCATAGCTAGGTTGTAAGACAGCTTCATAACTACGTTGTCCGGGGTCCCCTCTGTGTAGCAAGACAACCCTTCCGTGCAAGTTCCTTAGTGCGTGGCCAAGAACTTCCCGGTGATGTGGTCGTGCATCTTCCTACATGGCAAGTTAGCTTCCGATTGAAGAAGGCTAGCTTCCCAAATTGTGAACCGCGACTCGAGTGAGTCGAATAGCTTCTAACTTGTTGGTAGTTTTCGAAGTGTTTACAGGACAAGACAACTTATGGCAAGTCAAGTAGTCAGAGACAAGAGCATCCTTCCATTTAGAAGAAGTTTGTTGCACAAATTGAAGACTAATTCAAACATTGCTTACGTGCCTAAAAAGGAGGATGAATCAAATTAGTGAGATGTACAGAAGATATTAACAGATTTCTAGATTGTAGTAAGTTGTTACAACTTACAATAACATGTCCTAAATTTAAAGAAGTTACAACAGTTCAAACAATCTACTTTCTGGCCTATCTAAATTGTGAATGCAAGTTTGAGAGGAGTGGACAAGTTTACGAGCTACTTCTGATTTTTTAGTATAGAGAGCATTTTAATTCATATTTTACATATATCATTAAATTGTAATCAAAAGTTGTAATCTAAATTCATAGTGGATTGGTGCGCCACTATGGCCTAATTGTTGTTCGCGGTTTTACCACCCTTATTCATGTYGTTTTTCACGTCACCAAATTGGTTGTCTTCTTATTTCYTGCTTATTTTTATAATTCGTGATCTAGTTGTAAGTRTCTTACCTAGATTCAACATAGTGTGAAATTTAGCCTAAACAATGTATAAATTAAATACAAMCATATAAACTCTGATACAAAGCACAACTTACCTTAAATCTTTGGTACGGAATAAAGTAAAATTATCCRTAGGGTGCGTTTGAGAAYATAACTTTCATTTCAAATGCATCATTTGAATTAAATAATTTGAGTATTTCAAATGACATGATTTGTCTTGTCATTTGAAATCCTTACATTCATGACTTATTATTTGATAGCTCTAAAATTTGGACAAATTTCCCATTTGAAATTATTGAATATCCAAAAARTATAATTGTCCCAAATCGATCATTTGAAGTGAAATGATGCAATCCAAACAAAACATTAAATTATTTTAAATCACACTTAAAATTAATGTATCACATAAATAGTTGTCAATTTGCTTCAAACAATGAGTTTTTCATAGTATTATATACACTCCCTTGACTCCTTTGACTTCCTTAACTCCCTTCATAGCACAATGTTTTCTACGTTTGATGCAAAATTTATAAGCACGTGAAAATCTTTTGTACTCGMATATAATTCAATATATAAAACTAGGGAGTAAATATAATCATATTTGATCTTATTTGYTTCATTATAATAAGCATATTATTAATATTTAATTGTAATAATTTTAACTAATATTCAATTATATGAAATGTGAATTAACGGGTATGAAATTTCAAAGTATTTTTTTAAAGGAGGATTCAAAAGTAATTTAATGCAATGTCAACAAAATTAGTTAAAAAACTAMAAAGCATTTGAGTGACTTTCTAGAACCCTAAAACTTTTGGTGGTCGGAAGGGCTATCATCATCATTTGTTTYATGATGGTAAGTCCAATTTTTTATTTGCTTCCTTATTTTTTTTAGTCATTAATAATTTTCTTTGCTCTCTTTTCATAAGAGATTTATTCCCATTTTTTTYGGTTTTTTTCTCTCTTTTTTGTGCAGGTTTAGGGTTTGTCTTTCTTTTCTTCTCTTATGAAGTATATTTTTAGAGTTTTGTTTAAAAGATTAGATTCGCGGGTCATAAGTCATACAATTTTGCAATTGTCGTGGTTATTAAATAATGAGTTATCTTCCCAAAACTATATCAAGAAGACGAACTCGCAGCCTATATTATAGAGTATATAACTTCGATCCTAGGAATCAATTTCTAGTCACATAGCTTCATAATAATTCTGTAAAGCTTCCGCATAATTTCCTTCGGATTGAGCTGACATCCATTACGGTCGTCATTCGATTCAAGCAAAGAATCTCCGTTTCAGAACCGTACGTGAAATTTTCACCTTATACAACTCCTCTCCTCCCATTAATATACATAATGGAGTAATTAAGTTTAGCGAACAATCGGTGCGACTACACTTTATACGTTGTTTTTATAGATTTGAATTGATTAATTTAGATTGTATTTTTTTTCTATGATGTTTATTGTAGTTGATGTGGCACGGAAATCCCTGCCCACGTGTCTCCAAAGATATGAGGTCAAAATTATCCACGTGGCAGAATCGCCATGTATTATTAATCCGAACCAAAACGGGAGAGAAACGACTATCCTACGCTAAAACAGTATTCTTAGGTTTTCTGAGAGGCATTCCCACTATAAAACCCAAAAACCAGGAAAAACACCACATTATCTACCTAGCATTAATTGCAAACTCCCAATATATTCATCTCTCTCAGCTTGCACTTTTAATTCACCTATACTCCATACTTTACTCTAAGACATGCTGAGGAAGGGGATAATCCAAATAGAGATATATATCTCCTTTGTAGC
>SNQN01005050.1:0-26823 GCA_008642245.1 Bassia scoparia | reverse complement strand
TATGAAGTATATTTTTAGAGTTTTGTTTAAAAGATTAGATTCGCGGGTCATAAGTCATACAATTTTGCAATTGTCGTGGTTATTAAATAATGAGTTATCTTCCCAAAACTATATCAAGAAGACGAACTCGCAGCCTATATTATAGAGTATATAACTTCGATCCTAGGAATCAATTTCTAGTCACATAGCTTCATAATAATTCTGTAAAGCTTCCGCATAATTTCCTTCGGATTGAGCTGACATCCATTACGGTCGTCATTCGATTCAAGCAAAGAATCTCCGTTTCAGAACCGTACGTGAAATTTTCACCTTATACAACTCCTCGCTTAATATACATCATGAGTAGATAATTTAGCGAACAATCGGCGACTACACTTTATACATTGTTTTATAGAATTTGAGTTGATTAATTTAGATTGTATTTTATTTTCTATGATGTTTATTGTAGTTGTTGTATGACTTTTAATTAATGAAAATTTATCTTTTCAACATAAATATATATATATATATATATATATATATATATATATATATACACACACACACACACGAAGTATATCTTATCAACTATGAATAAATCAATCGGTCTTTTATTTTATTTCTTTATTTTTATCTTGGTGGGACTGCATTTGATGCCTTTAGCGGGTTATGTGAGTGTGAGAAAAAAAACTTAAGTGGTTAAAAACTTCCATCTCGATTTCAGAACAATTTAGAATCGATTCGTCACCCTAGTGAGTACTGAGTAGTGACCCTCACTAGTGCTGTGCAAAAATTTCCAATTTCGATTTTCCGATACGATATACGGTTTTTTCCCGAAAATACGGACTTCTGATACGTTTTTTTAAATTCGAAAAACCGGATTGTATATCCAATTTTAAATTCGAAAATCGGATCAAATCCGGCATGCAAATTATTTAATTCGGATTATCCGAATTTTCGAATTTTATGTAAAATTGGACTTTTAAATTCGGAAATTGGATCGGATATTCGGTTTTTAAATTCGGATATCTGGTTTTTAAATTCGAAAAATCGAATATTGAGCCAAAATGTTTGGATTTTAATTATAAATTGACATTAAAGTCATGCAATATCAAGCTCCAAAACTGGATTCAGATATTCGCTTTCCGATTCGATATTTTCGGAAATTCGAAATTCGTATTCGGATCGAAATCGAATTAAATTAAAAAACATATTTCCGAAAATTCGCATCGAAATTTTTCTGGTATTCGATTTTGAACAACCCTAACCCTCACCCAACAAAATAGCACTCAAACGGTTGAACAATCTCGACCCAAACCGCTAAATAACAAGTCAATTTAGATCACCTCTAATTAAAAAGGAACTGATAATGAGAGTGAGGGATACTTGGTTAAAGCTTCTCTCCTGGTTTCAGGAGATTCTAAGATCAATTCTTATCCCCATCCTAGTGACTCTTTTAACACAAAAAACTGATGATATCCACGCAGTATCTGTTGTTATCCGCGCACCATCTTATTGTTGCGCGAATAATATAAAAATAGTTGTGCGTATATCAGCTTCTAATTAAAACCTAGGTTGCATCAAAACGGATACGGGTACGAACACGGATACGACAACGGGTACGGGAAAACGTCAACTTAAAAATAGCGGACACATGGACACGAATAGTAATATACTCCGTATTAATTATATCAAATTGAGATATTTTTACAAGCTTGATTTAGTATGGTAAACAAATACCTTAACACTATCACGTTCATTATAAGAAATTGAAATAAGTTAGATTTACGCCGATAAATGTTTAAATTTAAGTGAAACAAACTCAAAATAATCTAACAAACCAACAAATAGTGAAGTAGATAAGCGGTCGCGAATCGACAAGAGCGACGTCGATAAATGACGAGAGATGAGGAGGTCTAGGAGCGACTAAATGAGGAGAGAGAAGGGATTCTATTTGTTTGAGTTAATTTAGTGGATTTTAGGAGGAAAAATGATATAATTGATATTAAGATTTAGATTAGAACAGGAGAAAAACAAATCTTGTTCTTGAAAACGTGTCCGACACATGTCCATCACGTTTTTCTATCTGTATTCGTGTGTCCAAAAATATAATAAAAAATTGAATATGTCTTTTTGTGCTGTCGAACACAGATTTACGCGTGTTCAAGGAGTGTCCGTTTCCGACACGTATTCGATACGAGACCGCTACCTTGACGGTTCAGTGTCCGTACTTCGAAGATTAAAACATCGCAATTACCTCAAACAAAATCATCGAGGAAGTGGGCAAATTTCCCCAATCAAAATTCGTCAATCCCCTCGAAAAAAACAGAACTCGTGAGTGACTTGCCTTTTCGAAGCTCTTCTTTCTGGGTTTCTTCTTGATCAAAAACGAAGCCAAACAATTCAGCAAAGAAGAAATCCTTGAATTTTGAGCACCAAAAATGGCGTTGAAGTTCCTTAATAAGAAAGGCTGGCACACTGGAAGCATTCGGAACATCGAAAATGTCTGGAAAGCTGAGCAAAAGCACGAAGCTGAGCAACGCAAATTGGAGGAGCTTCGCAAGCAGATTCACGAGGAGAGAGAACGCGATGAGTTTCGTCAACTTCAAGAACAAGCTGGCCTCACTCCGTAATCATCACTTCTTTCATCTATTAATTCTTCAATTTGATTTGATTTTGTTGTGGTTGAATTAGGGTTAGGGTTTTTGATTTCCGACTATTGTTCTTGTTTCTGTTATTGTAGGAGGCAGGAAAGATTGGAGTTTTTGTATGATTCTGGGTTGTCTGTTGGAAAACCTAGTTCTGAGGGATTTAAAGCTCTTGAAACTCAACCTACTGCTGATAATTCAGCATCGGCCACGGCTGCGGCAGCGGCAGCATCGTCTTCAACGGTTAGTTCCTTGAATCTAATTCTGGATTAATTAGATTTGCGTGGGATAAAAATGTTTTATTTTTATTTTTGCCATCTTTTTGTATGTATGATTGTACTTCAAGTTAAACCAATCATGGGTAAAGATTAGTCGCTGTTATGTTGATTGGTGACAACTTAAGTATTTGTTGGACAAGCCTGGTAAGATGAAATGCTGCTGTATTACTTGTTAGGAATCCGTATACATCTAGGAATAAAATAGATCCAGTAATTCAGTTTTGGAGATGAGAAAATTTTAGGGGTTTTGAGCAAGCCAACTGCTGAAATTTGGCTATTTGTTTATGGTAGCCTGGCCGCAATTTGGAGGTATGATGAAGTGAAAAAGATTGGAGGGTTTGTTAATAAGGGATTGAGTGAGACAAGTAAATCTGTAATTGAAATTTTGCAGCACTGTGGTGCCTCGATGAGGGCGTCGAAACTCTAAAGTGAATAATTTTAATCATAGTGATTAAGTTATCTAACTGAAGAGAGTAAGAATTTGAGTGGCTCGCATAACMTRAAAGTCATTTGCTGTGTGTAGAAGAGTATCRCTTTGGTTGTGCAACTTTGATGAGAAAATTATTTTGGAATTTCGGGCTGCTGTAATATCATTTTGGTACGCTAGATGATAAGAATTGCAACAAATGAGTGGCACTTGGAGTGTTGGGGCTCTTAATTTATGTTGTAGTATAAGGGTTATCGTGTATGATGTAATTGTTGTCTTTTTAGGTGATGTTATGAGACCCTGAGAGGCTTTGATTAAGTGTCGGTTGATTGCATAAATAATACGAGTAGAAAACAAGTGAGCCCCCTTGATACCTATGCTTATGTTCATACCTTCATGYTGATTGRTCATTTGCTCAATATCTTGTTGGGTTCAGAAGTGAATGCTATTATCCCTGACGCGAAGAAATTGGAATAGGAGATGAAAATGAGGGGAAATAGTAGCTAACTTGCTTCACATTTTTGTATTATTTTGTCAGTGTTGCCTTGCTGGGGAGGGGGGAAGGAACTATGAGTGTTTCTTATAAATTGGAATAGGAGATTCATGTAACGCTACCCACACTTACAGAAGTTCTCATGTGTTTATATTATTGTAACAATACAAGACATGAAAAGCTGAAGTTTTGTGTGTCGATGATTGTAGTCATTATCTTATTAGTCCCAGGGAGCAATATCTATTTGAACTTTGAAGTTTTTTTGAGATGAATTATTTTAGTTTTCTTTAAAGCGATGCCTAGCATAAAATTTGTAGTTAACATGCCTTCTCTGAATCTGTTTACCAGAAACTAACGCATATTTAGTCAGTTTTAGTAAAGTAAAATGCTTCAAAAATCCCTTCTGAAGTTGTCAATTGTACGTGTTTCTACTACCAGGTGGATGTCATTTCTTCTTCTCTTGCTGTAACTTTTTGGTCTTGCTACATTGCTCTATTTTTGTACAGTTTTGTAGTGATTATGGTAACTGGTATGCTGAATGTCTTTTCTAGTTGTTGCCATATATCAAATGCTTTGAGGGTTGATTTGTTGCTAGGATATTGTTGTGTCTCAAATGTGGACACTGAATCTTTGATGAATTTGTGTAAGTGCCGTCTTAAATTTAAATTGTTGCCTTCTGCTGTTYTTTCTGATTAGAATTTTATACACTTGATCTCAACAAATTGCAGCAATCAGCTACCCCTGGAGCTTTATTTGAAGATAAACCACAATCTGCTAATGATGCTTGGAGGAAGCTCCATTCAGATCCACTGTTGATGATCCGGCAGCGGGAGCAAGAAGCTCTGGCTAGAATAAAGAACAATCCAGTAAAGATGGCTATGATTCGTAAATCAGTAAGTGTTCCCCCTTCAATTTYGCACTCTTTCTTCTATTTCTTATACGAGTAGCCAAGTTTCATATTAGCTGAAAAAGTTTGACTTTGGCACTGTTCACATGCAACCATGAAAATGGAAACCTTGTAATTATTATGGAGCGGAGGAAGTATTGTGAAAGATATTAATGWATTAATGGTCATAGTTATGCATGGGTAAGAATGGAAGTCAAACTGTTGTGATAATTTTGATACGGAGGAAGTARTAATATTTGTGTCCTACGGAGTATCTTAATTCATTGAGATTTCAAAACATAAATMTCCTAGCCATAATAGAGAAAACGGGAGTATRGTTATATATAAGTAACTAGAGGCTATAGCTTTATGAAGTTGATTAGCAGCCAGACCACCAGTGACATTGTGTTTTGTCTTGATGAATAATGAACTTTGTTTTTCTCTTACATTCTTGATAAAAATCTTGATTCATGTTACTGTGTCATTTTTTGGAATTAAGGCTTTTGTGTGTTGCTGTTTTCCTCCTCAGTCCTTACATATGTAAAATCACTCTACTGCATTGCCAACCTTGCATTTCTTGTTCTGCAAAGTATCAATAAAGTTCTTGTCAGCTGAAACATGCAATCTGCTGGCGCTTTCTGGTGCAGTGGATTTGACAGGAATACAGGATTCCTACCTGAAGCTATCATAGTCACCAATTAGTTTTGTTATGTTTAACTTACTGTCACTGGCGTTTCAGGGAGCATGTATCAACTATCCTAGTTATTTAATTGTCTGTTTAATTTTGTTTTTTGTGAAAGGAGCTGTTGCAGTGAAAGAGCTATTGGGTTACCATTCGTGGATACACCACTGCGTTATGATTTTTAACGAAGTGCTTCTGAACAAATAATCAAATACGAAGTACAAGTGATCTTCTAACACGAAAACTTTTTTTTTTTTTTTACAGATGGAATCAAACAAAAAAACTGAAGAATCTCATGATGGGGAGCACAAAAAGGTTAAATCAAAACATAAAAAACACACTTCATCAAAGCATCACTCTGACTCGGAAAGTGATGGTCATGAGGAGAGAGAAAGGAAAAGGAAGGCGAAGCACAGAAGAAAAGAGCATCACTCTGACTCGGAAAGTGATGGTCATGAAGAGAGAGAAAGGAAAAWGAAGATGAAAAACAAGAAGAAAGAGCATCTAGATTCTGATGAGGACTCTAGAGACAAAACTCGATCTCATAGACATTCTCACAGAGACTATGAAAGTGAAAAGCATCAGCGTAGTAGCTCTGGAAAGCAAGATTCAGATAGAAATAAAGATGGTGAACGGACCTCGAGAGGATATGAGAGATCAAAGCAGGATTATTACGAATACCATTCCCACAGAGACTATGAAAGTGACAAGCGTCAGCGCAGTAGCTCTGGAAATCAAAATTCAGACAGAAATAAAGATGGTGAGCCCTCAAGAGGATACGAGAAATCAAAGCAGGATTATCACTCAGACCACCATAATGACAAATCTGTTAAGAGAGCAATAGATGATAATGGCAGATCAAATCAAGCCAGTGATTCTAAAAATATTGGTCTGCCACCTAGGCAGGATTCACACAGACGCCGAGGTAGGGCTCCTCAACTCTCTGAAGAGGAGAGGGCTGCTAGGTTGAGAGAGATGCAAATGGATGCTGAGGTACATGAAGAGCAACGATGGAAACGATTAAAGAAGGCTGATGAGGATGATGCACGTGAAGCTAGCCAAGCTGGTCATACCCAGGGTAGATCGTTCCTGCATTCTGTTCAGAAGAGTGTGTTTGGTGCTGAGAAAGGGGGAAGCTCCACTATTGAGGAAAGTGTTCGCCGCCGTACCCATTATCTTCAGGGAAGGACAGCTGGTGAGGGAAATGCCTTTCGGAGGTGAAGAATGCTGTACTATCAGATTTTTCTACAGTGACCCGGTCTATGTAGCTATAAAGTTCAAATTGTRTCCCACTAGGAAACTCCGGGTGTTGGTAGATGAAGTTTACTTGTTTGTCTCTTACAAAATGGGGCTATTCCATATGGAGTTTTAATTTATTTTTTGGTTATAAATTCTTCGAGCTTTGTTTGAGCCGTGTAAAGATGCGAAGAGATGGTAGCATTTTTGTATTTGTTGTTGTYGGCTTATAGATGTTTAATGATACTTGAAATGTCAGTGATAATCCCATGATTTGTCTCTGTCATCTTAATGTAATTGGGAACTAAGTTCATCTGAAGGAAAGTTTTACAAGTTTACAACAACCATGAAGCTAACTGCTGTAAAAGAAAAAATAAAATAGATTGGGGTAAAATCAAGTGAAATGATGTTTGTTTTTGTTTATCTATTTACCAAGGAGAGTGCCTGATTCCCTCGACTGCATTATCACCTCCTCATGATACATTTGATACCAGCATTTTTGTAATAATGAATATATAATGGCAAAGGAAATAGATAAGCTATGTTCGTGTTTGCGCAATTGCGCTGCCCAAGTCATCTAACATTGGGAAGAATTCTAAGACTTATTTCACATGACAAAGTGATATAAGCAAGACAGATCTAAACAGTGGTTATCATAAATTAAAACAAAAATAACACAAAATGATGACGACTATTATTACAATATAACTGTCATGATTCACAATCAGTACATAAAGGAAACCATCCACTCTTGAAATGAATGTCCCACAAACGAGACATTACAGCCTACGGGAAGATCTATATACAACAGCATTGCATCAACGGTAGCATACAAATTAACCAAACTGCAAAACTTTTAGTAACTTGATTGATTCTCWCAGCCCCTAGATTCCATTTGTAGATGYAGGGGGGTCTGAGCTTGCACCCGGCTTGTTTTCATCAATAGCAATAGCTTTCACTCCAGGACTCAATGATGATGAGTTGTGCTTAATGTCACTGTTTCCGTCTTCATCAATTTCTTCCTCCAGGAGGGAACCCTTGCGCCGAAGCTCCCTCACTTTCAAAAACTCATCATAATGGGCTCGCCTGAGCTCTTTGAAACTCAAACTTCTATCTGATTCAGGATCTGGCAGTCATAAAAATGAAACATATTCAAARGGATTCTCTATTAACTAAAACGTTAAAAGAAACACCGACTATTAGTATTAACAAATATATCTAATATTATATTCCTGTAAATCACTATACTGAAACAKTYTACGAAAACAGCACAGAATAGTGCTTATAGTTGGAAGACTACAAAGTAGGCCAACCGTCTTTTGTAGGTTAATTGAGCAGGGCCTGCTCACATGCCCTACCTTATTCCTGGCTTGTTTAGATAATATATCAGGYAAAACTTGGTTCTGGAAACATTGTTTGTCCGTACAAGCCAATTGCCCATCTCGGAAAATCTCTATACAAGACACAAAAGCAGAAGCCACTAAAGAAAGAATAATATATTACGGAGTAACTAGAAATTTAAAAAYGTCAACCAATGGCCAATTGAATTTTCCATACATGATTGGAAAACCGAGTCACTTTGATAGTATATAGCATACCAATAAGACTCCAATTTCTAACYCTGACAGTATGGCACTTTCACTCAGCTGCCTGGAGTGTTAGTGTCGATGTAGAGTGCACATGTGCTTAGAAGAATGTACTTCCTCCGTTTTCGTTTACTTGCAACAATTTCCTTATTTGGAAATTTACAAATACATGCAACAAACCAAAATTTTCCTAAAATAGTTAAATATTTAGGTGCAAAATTACATATTTACCCTTAATTAAAATGTTTTTAAAAACTAATACTGATACTTAACAATAACAAAGCAAACTTACATCTAATCCTAATGACTCCCTACTCCATAACCACCCACATCCTCTCTCTCTCTCCTCCATAACCCTTCATCCTCTCTCTCCTCTCTCATCCAAGACCGCCACAACCACCACCACCACTAACTTACACTAGTCCCCTCTGTCCTCCCAAAACACCACCGCCACAATCATCACCCTACCTTACCATCACCGCCACCGTATTCTTTCTCCATTACCGCACCGTCGTTCTCTCTTCTACCGCAACCACATTTACTCCATCYCCGCCACCTACCATCGTTCTCTCTCATCACTTTAAACATCACCGCCATATTCAACCTAATCCAATTATTCACAGCAACAAACGGCTGATGTTACAATTACCGTCGCCTCCAACCWCCAAGCAGCCACCGTCACCTTCAAATCATTTTCTGGAAATTAGTTTTCTCTTTTTTGGGTGTTTTTTATTTGATCTTAGGTGGGTGATTTGATAATTGAAAAAATGGTAGAATTTGGTGATGTTGGTGAAGAAATGGTGGAATTTGGTGATGTCGGCGGCGGAATTGTCGATGTATTGAACGYCGGAGGAGATGTTGGTGGTTGGTAGACTTAAAAGATTGTGGCTGTTAATTGSTTGCTTTGRTGTACTTTCTCTCTCRTCATTACTTTAATCAAAACCCCATAATTCATGTTTTGGGTTACTGTTGAAATGTTGCTTAGGGAAATGTGCAACCCTCTTTGTTGCATGTAATCGAAAACGGAGGAAGTAATAAACTTTATACATGAATTATCATTGAGGATGTGAAACGATTGATCTTAAAGGACTTAAAATGCTATTGCCCCAAAAGGCTACAAAAGTTGAGTTTTGATACATTCAAATAGTGCAAAGATTTTAAAGTTAACAATCAAAATCTGAATGGGGATTTTGACAAATTTAACAAAGCCCAGATAAGGCTTGCCAAATATCAAATCTAAAACCTGCCTCCTGTTTAGGGCACATTTGGTTTCAAGGAATCAAGAAACGGAAATGTAATGAGTACCCTTATCACCCTTACTTGGTGTTTGTTTTTTCATTTTCTCTATTCCCTTTTCCCTTTTTTCCTTTTTGAGTTCCCAAAAAAAGGTATATCATCGTTCCACACTTCCACACCTCCCCCTTAGGATTAGGATTCCCCCTTTTCCCTCTTAGCCACAACACAACGTTGACTATGACCACCACCACGTTGACCACCCAAACCAAGGCCACGACCACTACCTCCATGTTGACTCCCACCACAAAACAGCCCCAACAACCACAAACCACCACATTCTTACCACGAATACCACAAGCTCCACCACGAACCACCACGAACCACCACAAGCCCACCAAGAAACTGCAACAACACCGCGAACCACCACAAGCCCACCACAAATCGCAACCTCATCACGAAATTAACGACCCCCACGACCCCACCACGAAGCCCCCTAACCCCACTACCACYAAACCCCACGAAACCAATCGCAACCCACTACYAAACTCTTTTCTCACCACCACAAAACTCTAAAACCACCTCCATGGTCACCACCGCAAAACCCTAAAATCACYAAACCTAATTTGAATAGAGAGAAGGAGGAATGAAGAGGGTGATCATGGAGGAAGGTGAAAGAAGGAAGAATGATTGCCATGGAAAAAGTGAAACAAATTAAACAAGGGAAAGTAGTTACAGGATGCTGTAGATAGGAGATGCAACTGTAATTTACGAAGGTTGCTCATGATTTTTGTATTGTGTTGCTCCCTAACACCAAACAATTTTATTGGACTCCCTTTGTTGTTTCCTTTTTCCTTATTTCCCTTTCTTCTTTCCTTTTCCCTTTAACCACGTGAACCAAACATGCCCTTAATGTTTTCATACCTCAGAAGGACAGAAGGATTTCAACATAATWTAACTAGCATTCTGAAAGCAGCGCCCAAAGGTAAATAGAATGCTTTAAGAGATCTTAATACTAAGCTTTTCTTAAGATGTGCCAAAACAAGAAACACGAAATTTGAATGTTCATATTTAAGGATAAAGAGGGCACATGGTATGCATATCATGGAATTCAGCGAATCATGCGTGATCTTTTTAAAAACAACCTCTCAAAGCTAATGAATTTGGTAAAAGGTAATTGGAGCCCCCAACTTCAATTTCTCATAAACTTTTTTCTATTTCTGACAGTCAATCAAATTATCAACAGTTCAACACAGGTTCTTAAAAAGATTCCAGCTGGTTTGTTTTATTTTACCCACACATAAGAAATTGAAGTCAGTAAAGGGTGTGACTAATACTGTGCTTTTTGGTAATTGTCTGAAGCTTGAACATTGGAATCAAAGACATATAGACTCAGAATAGGACCTTAATAAAACTCGTAGGAAGGATAATGGAGGTGCTAACAGATTAAAAAAGACTTGGTCTTATTTGTGCTTCAGGGAGCCCATGTCCATCTAATGATATTTAGATTAATTATGGCACTCTTAATGGAGCACTTACAGACTTTAGGATTTCAATCAATCAATCAAAGCCTTATTCCCATAAATGGGGTCGGCTAACATGAACCAAAAATGATTATTCCGGGAAAAAATGAAAAAAGAAAGGACATATTGTAAGCAGAGGTTGGGTAATTTAGTGCACAAATCTTACTATTAGATGAGGTGAGTCCATCATTCTCTTGGCTAATAGTTTAGCATAAGCTAAAGTAAAATCCATRCTCAAAGGTCTCATGGAAGCAAGGAGGCTAAGGCAACAATGCGTAAATGTCTACTTGGGCAGCTTTACCCTTTGCCTATGGATTGAAGGGGAAAAAATATGCAAGAGTACAGAACCACCTAAAGTTTTATTACCATCATCAAATATATCCTTTACTTTGCATCCCTTTTCTAAAGTTGAATTTCAGGACTAGAGTTGTGCTTAAGCCAGCAACCTGGCCATTGCAGCTTAGAAAGTCTGGGCTTTGCAACTAGTCTTTTTTTCCCGTTTGTCTATTTTGTCCAAAAACTCAAACGATTGATATGTCAGCCCAAGGCATAGGAAATGAAAAATCATAAATCATCAGATCTAACAATGGAAAGAGGAAACACATCCATGTTAAGGCATTAATAATTAACAAAATCCAGACATCTAAGAATATGAGCAACCAGCTACAAGATCTGAATTCCACAGACTGAAAATTAAGTAAATAAACATACATGAGAATGAACCAGAAAAAATACCGTCATCATCCTGCTCCATAGCTTCTCCCTCGTCCTCAGATGATGTCCAGCCACCAGATCTTTGAGATGTTTTGCCACTAGAAGAAGCAACATCATTCAAAGCATGTCGAATGGCTTCAGCATGCTCAGCCTCAGCAATACACTCATCAAAGGCACTTCGTATAGGAGACAAAGAACCTAAACAAGTTGAAATGATCTAAAAAATTACTAGTCTAGCAACATATAAAATTAAGTCCACTTTCAGCACACACAAAAATSAAAGCCTTTTCCAATTKATTTGGTGCAACAATATTAATTAGAAACATTAAAGCAGGTGGGAAACCTTTGATGTTTGGTTTGAATAGTTGCATCAAACTATTGTAACGTGAGAGATTTCAGTTTGCAACCCCTTCCTACGGAGAACTATGTTGCATGTATGTTATGTGTATGACTTCAGAGGAAGGAAATATATTTGGCTTATATATTTGGTTTAAGTATCATCATGTATACATTACAATAAATGGTACTAGGGTGCCAAAGAGGGCAACATGACGGAGAAATTGAAGCTAGAGTTTAGCTATTCATCTAGTACCACGAAGAGCAAGACACCACAGTCTTATTTCTTATAAACAGTCCAATTTACAAAAGGCCTAAATTATTGCCTCAAAATCAAGATTTAAAGTGCATAGAAGATGCACAATTCTCAGGGAACTCGAGAAGTGAACATTACAAATTACACATATGTAATTATAAACTGAATTAACTAGTGAGTAGTGACTATACAATCAGATAAACTTACCATCATCTTCAATCATCGGATGATACGGAGTCTTTGGCTCAGTAATCTTTTGTCTTACAGGTTTATTTTTCTCAATGTCCCCTAAGTTAGCCTCATCCCACCTTACACGTCCTCTGTTCCTGATAAAYGAACACGAGTTTAAACTGGATCACCATAAATAGAAAACCAGTCCAGAAAGACATATTGCAGAGCAATCAGCAAGAAGCCAGCCACAATAAACCAGGCAACCTTTTTCAAAGTCAGAACACTCWTACCCACTGAACAGAGCTATTATTCATGAATTTATTTTARGTTTGAAAAAAACATTTCATCCCGACTTTCTCTCATTGTCTACCTTTTTCATATATTTCATCCCTTTGCCACAACTTACTACGTTTCAGATGACACAAGTTCGTCCTCCCAAGCCTCAAGGCCTTCGAGAACACATTCATAAATGTTATTAGTTCGACTTCAGAAACAAAGAATTAAGAAGTCCAGAAAGATGATCCAAAGCTCATTTACTTGTTAATTTAGCCTTGGGCATCAAATCCCTAGTGTATAAAAAGGCTCAAGGCACACCAAGGCAATTGGACTTCCTAGAGCCTTATGCGTGGCYCGCGCCTCAGCGTGCCTTGGTGAGTTGGTGCCCGTGCACCTCATTGAAGTGAGGCACAACTAAGAAATAATGGTAGAAAGTCTGAAAAAATCTGAGGAAAAAAAAAAGAGGGAAGTGCGCCCAGCCCCAGCCATATGCGCCTCGCTCTGAKCATTTTAAGCGTTTACCCCCTAGCCCCTAGAGCCGTAGCGGAAGGCACGCCTTGTCAAACAATGCCAATACCTTCCTAAACTTTTGAATCCTTCTGAAAACAAAGTATACAACAGCCCTGTACACAGAACCTACAAACTTCCTAGCGGTTATATATAGCATAAAGTTGCTGAGATAATAAAAGAAAGAAGAGTACAACTTAAAAATTTCAAAACGAACAATCATCTCCTCAATAGTGCTAAATTATCAAATGTCAATAACTAGTATGAAGAAAAAGGAAGAGTCAAAAACATACTTCATTTCTTTACACTGCCAATCTTCTTGAACTGTTAACGRACCACAACAGGGAGGAAGCAGGATAAGTTCCTCTGTAACAGACAAATAATTAAAACTGTATACAAGTACCAAAAGCTGCTAGAGATTACAAATCCAATCAATTCAAACAACTTTTTAAAAATGTGGACACAGGGAGGCGAGGCAATCAATCATTCACTATAGTCATAAAAAAGAGTAAATAAAGATATTGTGGTGACATAATGTAGTATAATAAATGACAAGATTTACGACATTGTTGCCATCAAGAAAAAGTTACTTTTTATAGTTTGTGAGAGTGGAGACTTAGAGAGAGAAAATAAGTGGGGCCCAAATGAAGGTTTTGTTGGAGTAAAGTGGTAYTCATATATACCATTTTAGAAATATTSCAAGTTTTTTGGCACATTCCATAAAGAAAAC
This sequence comes from Bassia scoparia, assembly GCA_008642245.1. Taxonomy (NCBI): domain Eukaryota; kingdom Viridiplantae; phylum Streptophyta; class Magnoliopsida; order Caryophyllales; family Amaranthaceae; genus Bassia; species Bassia scoparia. Next base: position 12,862 of record SNQN01005050.1, on the reverse strand, counting down.
ATTGCAATCTATTACGGATAGAGGAAGTATCTAAGAGACACAATATGTAAACATCCAAAACAAATAAATTGCCTCTGTCAAATACAAAGCTAAACTATAGCATAAAATGACTCAATAATTGGAAATAATACTTGTATACAAGCTCTAAGGCATAGCAGTTACTAAACTGGACAGTGCAGTGTAGCCTTACAATACAGTTGGAAAATATAACCAATTTTGTAAAGAGATATTACATTGTGATGAACCCTGAAATAATTTTGAGCCCAACTATTAGCATTCAATCTATCAGCAAATCCTCTCTTCCCACACCAATACCACGACGTGAAAAAGTCATCTCTAAGACTCTAAAAACATAGGGAGAAAAACTATTTCACAGCTACATTGAGGATTCCAAAGCTACTAGCCTACTACTTCTAAGTTCTAARGTTTAAAAATAAAATAAAATAATATAAAAAAAAGGCCAAAAGCTACCTCTATGGCTAACCATACTTAAAAAGCTACCTGACTAAACACATAAATTTTTTAAGGTAGTGTTTTGAATAATTCTAAGCTCTAAAAGCTAGCACCGAAGTACCGAACACACTCATAATTTCAACATTACARATGCTTCAATAGTTCAATACGAGGCATGCCTGGTTGATTGGATGGATTGACCTGAGAAGGCAATCTAGTGGTAATGTTGCCACAGGATTGCCTTCCAAGGTCAATACAGAAGATCAACTAGGAATTTCCCCTTCAATTYCTATCCTTAAAATTAGCAGCAAGGAAGACAAAGCACCTGTCTTTTAAGAGCATCCACAATGGTTGGTAGCAAGGACTAGCTTGCAAATATGCAAAACTCCAAGCTAGTAGCTCAACCATTGTGGAGGAAACTTAGTTGTAGCTTACGAAAAGCTTGTAGCTTTGTTGAGCTACAAGCTTTGGGACACATGCATTTATTTACCATTTCTCTCTCTCGCTTCTATTGAATAAAAAATGTAAAAAAATTGTTTGAGATCATTTCTAAGCAATAAAAGGTTGTAGCTTGTCATTGTGAGTGATTGTAGCTTAAAATTGGTGTATCTTGAAAATGTGATGTGGCAAGCAAAGCTATAAGGATTATAGCCCACCATTGTTGAGTTACATTAGCCAAATCAACTCTGATTTTTTTTAACGTTTAGCAAGACAACCATATGCATCTTGGCGAGTATTACCATGGCCAACTCCTGTGTAGTTTAGAGTAGTTTAGAGTGGTTTAAATATAGCTACGGGCATTGTGACATACATATATGTTCCGCAACTTTCAACCCAGAACCAACTCCTGTGTAGTTACAATTCAGCAAAGGACCTTCTCGCTACACTGGCACTCTTATATAAGTAAGATTCTTATAAATGAAATGTCTAATTAATACCACAGCTCACTGTTGAATTGTTTTCACCAAGTCCCAAAAGCAGTAGAAACACATCCTAAGTTCCGAATACCTAACATTCACCGAAACCAAATTCCAGAAACCTGACATTCATTGAACATCTGCAACATCACCCCTCTCTCTCTCTCTCTCTCTCTCTCTCTCTCTCTCTCTCTCTCTCTCTCTATCTATCTATCTATCTATCTATCTATCTATCTATCTATCTATCTATCTATCTAAACCCTAATAAACATTTCTAATTCACAAACACCATCACAACTAATCATTGTTTGATCATTCAGAACCCAGCAAATTCAAAAACTCAGCAATCATCAATGAATCAATTGCCTAATCCCATAAATGAAAACCAAATTAAATCCAACATGAATCCAGTCAATACGATTCAATCGATCAASAAAAAAWTTCAATTCGATTAKACCGCTTGATTGATGCTGATAGTTTTAACAATCAAACATAGAAAAATTAACGAATTGATTCCAAATTTTTTATATAGAAGGAAAACAATTGAAACAAAAATTGGAGATATAAAATAGAGAGAAGATACCTGGGAAATTAATATGATAAAACCCGCTAAAAATCGAAGTAAAGCAGAGAATGAGGTTTGTTGGTTGTTTGAATGTTGAAGGGGTAAAGAAAAAGTTGGGTGATGATGTTGATTGTTGATGTTGTGTGGTTTCCTGAATTTTTCTAATCTTACCAAAATCATTGCTTCTAGATTGTTCGTTTTCCCTTTAAGGACAGTTGACCGTGGTAGATAATTTCACTATCACTACTGTAATCACTGACCACTCTAGCAGTCTAGCACCGGTTATGGACGTGAGTAATTAATGGTCTCTCGCTTTTTAACCAAGAACTCTATACTTAGCCATTAAAAAAAACAGCTATGAGTCTAGGGTGTTGTTTAACCAAGATCTCTATACTTAGCCTGAGCGATGAGTTATCGTCCAATTCAACAAATATAAACAATGATATGTTATATATTCCATATATCGTATAATTGATTATCTTGATTTTATTTTTTTTTTTGTTGTATTTTGTGATTTTTGATGGTGTCAACTATCGAGGGTGTGTGGACTGTAGGTTGGTCGTTCACATGCTGACAGGTGGTTGTGTCCACCTTAAGGAAAACGCAAGCTAAACTCTGATGCTTCTTTAATTAAGGAGGTGCATGTGGGGTTGGGGGCCATTGTGCCTGATGAGGTGGGTGATGTTTTGTTCACTATGTGCTCAACTAAGAAGGGCATGCTGCTTGAGAAGTGAGGTGTAGTGCAGTGGCACTAACCTCGATTTTCAGGGCCATACCCCGGGGTCGATTCTCACCCCCAACGTGATGTTGGGGATTTATCACCCCTCCCCTCTCTGCACAGATGTGCAGGGTCCACTCGTTAAACTTACCGTGTAAAAAAAAAAAAAAAGAAGAAAGGCATGCAGCTTTCCAGTTGATGTAGGTGAAACTATGGCAGATTGGCAATTAGGGAGGGGTTAAGGGTGACTATTCAAGCTGATTTTCGATTGTGTTGAGATGGATTGTTGGGTTGTGGTCGAGGTTGTATGCAATAGGAAACAGTTGCCTTCAAGTTTGGGGCAGGTATGGTTAATCATATATATTGCCTTAGTGGCCTGGGGAATGTGATGAGATCTCCTTTAATCATGTTCGTCGAGATGGAAATAGAGTGGCGCATGAATTGGCTAAGTTGAGCTTCTCTTTTGATGGGTTAAAGTATAGCTAGAAGAGGTTCCGGGGAGCTTGTCAAAGTTGGTAGCTGATGATGTATCTTAGTCTTCGTTGTTAGTTCTCTGTTTTGTTTTTGTGTTTTTTGCGTAAAAAAAAACAATGGGTTAAGGGTTTTAATTAGCATGAAAAAAGTGGTATTCGTAGTTGTAACAAAAAAAAAGAAAGAAAAAGAAAGAAAGAAACGGAATATGCCACGCACTTGTAAATCAATTAAATGTGATCATGAGACTTAATTATAATTTAGTTGATATGATAACTAATGAAATTGTTGTGGATTAGTGGTGAAAACTTAACCATCACAAATGTCATAGGGAATATTTACATTTTAGTTGAAATACATGCATGGACACTTGGCATACTAATTTTCTATGCGTGCAATGACTTTTTCATTTCCAAACTTTTTTTATAACAAACCCCTTTATTTCAGTTTTTTTATTTACAAAACCCCTGTCGGTGGTGTGTTGGAGTTGGCGGTGATTGTAGCGGTGCAAGTTGAGAGTGGTGGCGATATATTAGGATTAGGGTGGTGTTTAAAAGTGATAGTGGTTGCACGCTTTAAGTTGTCTACATACAACTTGGAAAGAGAAAAACAAAGATAAGGATGTGCCATGATGTTGGCTACCCAGCCGATCCACGAAAACACAAAAGGGTAAGTGTCACCCCTAAAATATGCCACATACATACCAAGAAAGGAATGACTTGCTGCCCCTTCAATGTGTCAATGTGTCCAAGAATATACTTGACCTCATAATCACCTGATAATATTGGGACCATTAGGGCCATTGATAACGACAAGAACCCTAAAATGCGAAAATCCTACGTTATCTTAAATGGGCTTATATCAGGTAAAATAAGGTCAGCCCACGTGTCATAAACCTATGCGCCTTCGAGCCACGTGTCACAATTGGGTGGAAGGGCAAGCCTGAGAACAGTATCAATACCCCAATTATACGCAGCTTCCCAAACACAACATCATATTACATCCTCACATTCAATCAAATCACAGCAGTCTTTCACCACAAAAAGGGATCTCCTCATCCCAACTCATATTACTCTCTCCTCCTTCAACTGCTCGACTAGCACGGAGAGGGAGGGGGGGAAATCGTTAGATTATCTCCTCATTTCATATGGGGCGAGACCTTCCTCCTGCGAGTCCCTACAAGGTCCGAGTGCGTTCTGACCAAGGCGTCGCCAGTCAGAGAGCCAGCACCAGCGAGAACCTTGTCCAGAATAGCTCCTTGACCAGAGATCAACTCATATTGGCCAGTCCGCGAGCAGTACCGTTCCCCTCAAATCCCTTCGACGTTTATCATGCTCAAACTCTCTCGCACTTCTCAAGCCTCAGACTGCAGCAGGACGAGCTAATTACCCCCGTCGAATACATCCAGCTAACATGTCTCCACGTTACTCTTGAATAAACCCGTATACAGTTATAAGTGCCATTATAACCAAACAAGTCAGTTAGAAATTTGTTGGGTATTGTTATTGTTTAAATTAAATAGAAGAAAAAGATGTGATGACATGCCTACAATAATCATATAGCTTCAAGATGTGAATCACGGCCTATCGGAAGAGGATGGGGACTTGTGATTACGCCAAGAAGTAAATCATCGTCAACACCAAAGTGGTAGTTTGGGCAAAAGTAAATATCGACAGTTTATGATGCAAAAACCTCTAAACCCGTAACAGTCTATAACAATCTTTCCATCTACTTCACTCATATTTGAGGCATCTAGCTTATACGGCCACGAGGAGCTGAGGGTATGAGACTAGCCGAGTGGTTGAGATCCCGAATCGATTCTCATCCCGCCCTGTGGCTCTCTTAGACTTAAAAAAATGTGTCTTTACCCATTTCGTGTCCCACATCCTTTCGATACACCAAAAAAAATGTCATTGTGGAGTCTCTTAGAGAGTTAGAGTAATGACTTTCATAAAATGTGTCATGCTCCGTATAAGGTACTCACAAACTCAACGAATTTAATCATAATCAATCAAAAGGGTGAACCGGGTGGTAAATCAAGGGAAAAAAACAAACTCAACAAACTTAATCATAATCAATCAAATTAAGCTTTTTTTGTGACAACTTTTTTAAAAGAAGACTTGATTATACGTAAACATGTAGATGTGCCATTAATTGTCCCAAAAAAACTATGATCTCAACTTTGATTAATGGAAAATAGAAGAAAAAATGCTGGATTAAGTTTAATTCGGTTTCTTGTGATTAAGTTTGTGTGTACACCTTGAAATTTTGGAAAACATTAAATACTCCGTACATTATATCTTAGAAAAATCATAAACCCATGGGTACGGATTTGAAAAACTCAAAAATCATTTAAAAATGAATCAATTATCTTGGTAATTAACGATGGTTAATTAATATTGTTAATTGTCTTAGGACTTTAAAGCTTTCTACATGCTATTTTCTTCTCCTTTTTGTTAAAGGCTGAAAAAATCCTGGATCATGGATTTTAGGTAGGTGCCCAACTTACCTTGTCCCAAGGTCGGGCCTGTTTATAAAAAAAAATAAAAATGCACCAAATACCCTTCTCATTTAACATACTCCGTATGCACATATCATTCAATAATATTAAAACTCCATACTACACTCAACAAATTTCCAAAAAAATAAAAGAAAATTTGCGAAGAAAGAACTTTTTTAAATTAGTTTTTTTTGTGAGAAAAAACTTTTTTAAATATTTTGTGTGGAAAAAGACCTTAAAAAGAAAAATGTTTGCGTGGAGGGACCTTACCCTCTTTTTCCGCAATTGATCGGCCATTTTCGATGTTGACCCATCTCCATTCACCACACTGATGTGCCTTAAACAATGCAATTTTATTTATTTCTCTGTTCAATCAGTTTTTTTTTTTTAATTCCACTTCTCATATTATACCACGTATTTGTTTTCATATTTTAGACCAAAATAATGTAGGTTAGCTTATTCATGGAACATAAAGAATAGTTTAAATTAATAATTTTGCACCATGGATTAAATCAGATTGATTATTGGACCCAAGCCCAAACTCAACACCAGGCCATCAGATTGAGCCCAATAAATTAGGGTTTTGGCTCATATCATATATGRTCTTATCACACAAAGCATTCCAATATATTTTCTCCTTTTTAGGGTTTCTTCATCTAGAGCGGCGATTTCTCTGAAGCAACAACCATGGTTCTCAAGTAATCTTCTTCCTCTTCTCCTCTAATTATCTGATCTTATTCTCGTATGTTTATTCATTTCAAGTTCATTTTCTGTTATTGCAATTTATGGTTGTCATAATCATCGCATTTGATCCATTTATGTGTTTATGTTTTCATTTTATTGATTATGTTTTGTTTCGAGCTACTAATGTTTTGAATCGATTTTATAAAAAGTTTCGTTTTCTGTTTATATTTGAACGAATCATATCCATTGGATGTTTTAGTATTAGGGTTTTAGCCAGCTACTTTGGATGTTAAATGTCCTTGAATCTATTGAACAATAGTAGTCCGTTAAATTTGATGAATTTTCCAGATCTCCGGTTTTAAAGGCCAATTCAGATTGTAATGCGTTTATTGGGTAGCTTATTTTGCTGTCTGAACTGTGTGATTCCTGTTGTTCGTGATTAATTTTGGGTTAAATGAAAATTATACAAAACTTAGATTCGGATGATTCGGGGTTTTTTTGTTTGTAGAAATGGAGGTGAAGAATTTGTTTGATGATTGTCTGGATTATCATTTTTGGTTTACGTAGCATACCCATTTATGATTCTTCGATGGATTGATTAAGTGATTCCATAGCTGAAGTTTTACTTGAATGAGCTTATTAGATGTGAAGGTCTTCAACAGTGAGATTGTACATTAGTAGTTGTTGGAAATGATGATGTGAGGTGATTTTGGATTGTATATGTAAAGCAAATCTGGGATATAGCAGTCTCATGATTATAGAAATAGGGAGTGACAGAGATTACATAGACTTGATCTCTCCAACGGGGCAACTGCCGTGTGTCGTCTTAATTTCGAATGTCTGGTTTTGGTGATGTTGTATGTTCATACTATATGTTTGTTGTGGTACGGGGTTTGATCGTTTTTCTCTGGATGACAGGACTGAATTATGCCGATTCAGCGGCCAAAAGATTTACCCAGGTAGAGGCATCCGGTTCATTCGTGGTGATTCCCAGGTATACTTAGTATCTGGTTTACTATGTTATATTTTGACAACCTTGTAACATATGAATAGCTGTCTAATTTTACACTGGTGTGATTTTTGCCAATTGAAAGGTTTTCCTCTTTGCCAACTCCAAATGTAAGAGGTATTTCCACAACCGTCTCAAGCCATCGAAGCTTTGCTGGACTGCCGTTTACCGTAAGCAGCACAAGAAGGTTGGCTCATTTTCTTTTTTACTTCCATATCGATGAAGTGATGAAACTAATATTTGATTGTTCTTTTGAATTAACATGTAAGTCTRCTGACATTGACATTTTTTTCTATCATATATAGGACATTTCTGCAGAAGCTGTGAAGAAGAGAAGAAGAGCAACCAAGAAGCCATACTCAAGGTCTATTGTTGGAGCAACTTTGGAAGTTATCCAGAAGAAGAGAGCTGAGAAGCCAGAAGTGAGAGACGCCGCAAGAGAGGCTGCCCTTCGGTTAGTCTTTTGCTTACTCTCAATATATGTATATTTTTGTTCGAGAATTTACTCCATTATTGAGTATTGGTAGCTGTAGTTAATTGTGTTCTGATGATAGAAACTGGGAGGTTGATTATAACATGTTATGACATACTATATCAATATTTCAGTGAAATCAAGGAAAGGATCAAGAAGACCAAGGATGAGAAGAAGGCAAAGAAAGCCGAGGTATCAAAGTCACAGAAGGCTGCAACCAAGGGAGCTCCCAAGGGTGGTGCACCCAAGGGCCCTAAGTTGGGAGGTGGAGGTGGAAAGCGATAAGCTATTCATCTTACCTAGTGTTAGATTTGCATTCAGTTAAGAACAGTGCAATTTTGGTTATGTTTGGAAGTAGACGTTTCTTATTTCCTACTGATATCTATGTACCTCCAGATTTAATTTGGTTATGTGAGATTTATATCTTTTTATTCAAGTGTTGTCATACTTGTTACTTGTGTTTCCTGTTATTTACAAAGTAGTAAATTTCTTCTCAAAGTTTATTTGCTCGTTTTTCTCCTGCCTCTCAGGCATTTGCGATTTGAGAGCTGAACCTTTTACAGTTTTGCCCATATTGTTTGGGCTGGTGTTATTCTCTTTTAATCAAATGGGGTTATTTTGTAGTTTTATTGCGTTTACTCTCATCTGGTTGATGCTGAAAGAGTGAAAGTTGTCAATTTATAGTATTGTTCTGGCCTAATCGTTTCTGAATTGTTTAATACTGAGTCAATTCTAACTATTAGTAGCGGGAATAGTAGTTGTTCCGGGTGTTTTCCGTCAAGAGAATTATCCATGCTGATGTCATTTATGCCATTGTTTAGTGTTTATGTTTGGAGAGCATTAGTCATGTATCATCTTAGCATAAATAAAGATTACATTGCGGATTATAAGCCTACAGGATGATGTTATGTGATTGACTAATGACAGTTGCCTTGCGGGTTGTATAATCAAATTTGTGTCGATGCATTCACACATCTTTCATTCCTTTTTTAGTACCGTTCCTGACATAAATAGTCGGTATTAGGGTACAAGACCTTGCTCCTATATTAACAATAATAAAACTAAACTGATACAAAGAGTCACTACTCCTCTAATATGGCTGAGCATCGTTCCATAATCGGATCGGAATCGACTGGATTGACGGACCGAATCTTAAAAAAAGTCGAACCTGGATCGAATCTGAATTTATTCTCGGTCTAGACCTGGATCGAACCTGAAAATTCAGATCCAGATCTGGATCGGACCTGTTGGATCAATTTAATATATTTTTACAAAAATAATTTCACAACATTTCAAAACAGTAACATTCACAAATCACACGCCTAACTTTCACTTCAATAATAATTTCATAATCAATTTCACAATCATTAACAATTTCAATAAATAAATTAAATAAGTAATCAATTGGGAAAAACCCACGAGACTTTTTGACAAGTTTGCTGGAGTGCAATTGGGATGCTGCTGGTTGCCTTCGACGACGGGGAGACACGCCGACGAGCGAGAGAAGTCTGCAACTGCACGCGACGGGCCAATGGCTACGTACGACACTGAATTAGGCTTACGCATTGCGTGCGACATGCGAAGTTTGCCCAGCCTGTGAGGGAAGCCGACGAGGGTGGCGATGTTGCGAAGTGGAGCAATGGCTGGGAATGGAGAAGCCGACGGAGTGGGGGAGGCGGGGAGCGTGGAGGAGGGTTGGAGGTTTTTTAAGGTTTTTGGAGAGATTTGAGAAGTTTGAAATCTGGAACTGAAACAAACGTTTTGGGGTTAAGTATATACAGACAATACATAAGACATTATTATATATATATTTTTTTAAAAAATAAAAAATATATATTTTATAATATTCGGTCCATCGTCCGGACTTGAAAACCCCGGTTTTGGACCGGACGAAAGACCGGCTCCCTAATTTCTTTGACCTGGACCGGAATGCGTTCCGGTCCGATTTCAGGTCCAGACGGACCTTTGCTCACCCCTACATCCTAGGACATCACTAAAGTAAACCAAACAACAGAAAATAAAAAACGTACGTATACAATACATTGACCAACTTGTTCTTTGCGGTTGAAGCAAGCTGATGAGGAAATTGCTTGCACAGGCCCGAACACCTGGATTATAGCAACCACATAGAGCCATGAAATGCAGAGCAATCCCTGAGACCGAACGTCCGAACATGGGATTCTTGGCTCTGATGGGGAGACGTCTGAACTCTGCGACGACTTGGAACTAGTAACTCCCTCGGGAGTACCTTCAAGCTCTCGTTGTATGAGAGATTGACCACGTGGAAGAGCCATCAAACGCCCACCGATGGGTTGCCTCCTTCAGATTTAAAGTTTTGAGGGCAATGAAAATGACATCATTGCTAAAGAAACAAGCTCCTGTGAATGGAACTTGCGAACAAAGTTCTTTGGACTAAACCCGACTTCCTACTTCCAAACAACAACAAACCACAACCCATAACTGCTATCCTCTACACGACCCAACGAGTACAACCAACAACCCAACCCTTGGATATGTTCGGGCAACAGTCCGACCGGACACGAACCTAACCCGAACTAAACCCCAACCCAAAACCCAAACTCGAGAACCCCAAGCAAGCCGAAACACAAGCCCCAAGAAACAGACCCGAAATCCCAAGATCAAAATCCCGACCCAAAGCTCATGCGTGCGAAAGCCCGACTCGAGACCCTAACCTCAAAAAAAACAACTAAAGCTCCAAGGAAAAGATCAAGAAAGGAGCACAAACAGGACGCAAACCATAAGAGGATGCACACCGGAGAGCAAACGACATCCACCCAACAAGCAACAACACCTCGCCATTGGAACCGGAGAGAAAAACTAACCAAGTAAACCACTAACAAAAGGAGGAAGAGGTAAAATGACTCGTAGACGGTCGAAAACTCACCGCCTTGAGTAGACTGAAGGCTCGCCGGTAGGTTGACGTGGGTGGTGAACCACACGCGCCTCCGGGGAGCCTCACYCGCGAGCCTATTGTGTTTGGGCATTAGAGAGGAAAATAATTTTAGAGAGAGAAAGAGTTGAATGGTCTAAGAGTTCCTCGAACTGGMAATAATGTATCTTTCATTCTTTCAAGAACTTCATTTACAACTATTTTTACCCATACTTCATCAACTCCATAGAGTTTCAATGAATACCTGAATTTGTTCATTATAATGAACGTAGTAATAGCAAATTAACAACACATAAGTGATAAGTCACTATAATAACCACCATATGCATATAGGCGCTATAAGTAAGGGAGACAAAAACTGACACGACACGAACACGACCTGAAAATAGTGGGTTAGATCTGAATTTTTTCACACGAAAACAAAAATGCTTCGACACGAACATGACCTGAAAAAAATGGCTTGGATTCAGGTTGAAATTTTTGACACCAAACCAACACGAAAAATAAAAAATGTCCAACTTAAAAAATAATGAAAAATAAAGGAAAGTTAAAAATAAATCGGTAAATATCTAAAGCCCTAACTTTACTACCCACTCACTCTTATTCTTCTCCGCTGTTATCCACTCCTTGTCTTCTCCTTCATTCAGATTTCTGACCAATCCTTTTCTCTCTCTCTTATATTTCTTCAAAAAAATCCAAAAAAACCTCTAAAAATTGCAAAAAGAAAAAGTAAAAAAAATAAAAACCAGACAAATCGTTAGTAAAGGAGGTTGTTTGAATTCAGAAGTACTTTGTAAACTTGTGACACTTTATTATTTATTATGGTATGTAACTTTGTATTACCTGTCTCTTATACACATCTAGATGTGTATAAGAGACAGCCATTAAGAGGATAGCACCACCGAGCAACACCGAGAAGCAAACGACATCCACCCCAACAAGCAAACAACATCCACCGCCATTGGAACCGGAGAGAAAAACTAACCAAGTAAACCACTAACAAAAGGAGGAAGAGGTAAAATGACTCGTAGACGGTCGAAAACTCACCGCCTTGAGTAGACTGAAGGCTCGCCGGTAGGTTGACGTGGGTGGTGAACCACACGCGCCTCCGGGGAGCCTCACGCTGTCTCTTATACACATCTAGATGTGTATAAGAGACAGGTTATAAACCGCCTATCAGATAACCTTATTGTTAGGTTGTATTGGAAAGTTGAAAGATTCTTCTGTTTTATTTGGTCTTCTCTTTATAATTATGGCTATTAGATTAATAATTACATATTAAAATGACTTATATTACCAATTTTGGTGCATCATGCATCATCTAGTCGCCTCATCTAAACATAAATAAGGCTTATGGCATATGTTGATTTCGATGCATCATGTTTAGCGGTGTAGGTGTTGGATGGCAACATGGCATCATTGTTTATCCGGAATGATCACTTTTGGTTCATGTAGCCGATCCCACTTATGGGACTAGCAAGACTCTGTTTGATTGAATAACATACAATATGAGATCAATACATTATACAACATGCTTTCTTATACATATGTTGCGAAAAAGGAGTAATTACTTGGGTATATATACTCATTAGTCATTACAGTACATAAAAGAGAACTGAACTTTTTTTTTCATGATGTTTAACAAGTGCACTACTGATAAAACTTGCTAACTATGAGTCTGTGATCCCCATTTTATGATGACTCTGTCCAGGGAACTCGACGAAGATCTTAATTATCAAATAAAAGATCTTTGTTTCTTCCGAATTTTTCGTAGTAATGTACTATAGTTCCTGGTGGTTTAAGTAACAACTGCCCTCTTTAAGCACCATATGCCGTGGAGCCTGTGAGAGTTTTAATGGCAAAATCGATACATGGATCATCGAACAAATCCTCAAATGACGGGCAGTCTGGTTCCTCCTTAGCCGTACTCTCAGCATCCTTTTTGGCGCTGCTGTTCTCTTRTGGATGAGACGGCTCTTGCTCCTGTTCTTGCTGATAATGTGTTGTAATGCTCCTCGASTGCCAATCATCTTTCTTTACTGGTACTTCAGCAGGCACATAAGGCAACTTATTGGAGCTTATTTCTTTGTCTTTGCATATGTTGACAGCAAACTTAGGCTTCTTGTTGCCGTGACTATTGTTCCTAGTTGCCAGAAGTTTTT
>SNQN01005049.1:13611-32890 GCA_008642245.1 Bassia scoparia | reverse complement strand
ACTTCATGAAGCAAAAGTCAGAGGTGAATGACAAGTTTAAGACATGGAAGGTAAAGGTTGAGAATACTTCAGGTCGGAAGATCAAGGCGATCGTGTTCGATAATCGAGGTGAGTATGAGTTACAAGCTTACAAGGATATTATTAAGGAGAATGACATTATTTTGGAGAGGACGATTGTTGGCAAGCCTCACCAAAATGGGGTCGCGGAGAGGATGAGTAGGACGTTGATTGAAAGGGCAAGGTGTATCAGGTTGTATGTGGCTCTACCTAAATGCTTATGGGGGGGATGCTATTAATATTGTTGTTTACGTAGTAAATCGTAGTCCCTCGGTGCCTTTGGAATTCATGATTTTGAAACAGAAATAGAGTGAGAAGGTGGTTTCTTACTCATATTTGAAGACTTTCGATTGCGTTGCCTATTTGCAATTCGGAAAGAGAGACAAGCTTGACCCGAAATCCATTAAATGCTACTTCATTATTAGGTACGATGATGAGAAATATGGCTATCGTTTGTGAGATCCTAAGAACCGTAAGGTTATTAGGAATTTTGACATTAATTTTGATGAGAGTTCCTTGTATAAGGACAACTTTGGTGGAAAATCTGCAGAAAAGGCATCGATTGAGCATGAGAAGGAATTTGTAGAGCTCGATGGTGGAAAAGTTCGAATTGGCGGGGATGCACAAGAAGAAGAACTTGATGTTCCACTTCAACGACCATCTCCTTAACAAAGGGTTCATACTCCCATGAGTTCAAGGTCGAGTGAGTCGGATGATTATGCAAGTGATGATGATGAGGTTCGGGCTAAATCGGTTACCACTCCACTAAAGAGAAAAGCAAGACGAGTCACAAAGCTACCCGATAGGTATTCTCCATCAGCACACTACTTATTGCTTACGGATTTCAGTGAACCAGAATGTTACCTGGTAGCAATGAAGCTGAGTGACGCTAAGAAGTGGGAGCATGCAATGAGCGAGGAAATGAGCTCGTTGGTTAGAAATGATACATGGGTGTTAGTTGATTTGCCTAAGGGTAGGAGGGTTCTTAGTTGCAAATGAATCTTTCAGAAGAATGATGAACCAGATGGTATAATTCGGTATAAAGCAAGGCTTGTAGTGAAAGGTTTCTCACAAAAGGAGGACATTGGTTTTCACGGGATCTTTSCTCTGGTTGTTAAGTTGACTTTTATAAGGATTTTTCTTAGGATCTTGACTTAAGAGAAAATGTTCCTTGAGCAAATGAATGTGACAACAACGTTCTTACATGGTGATGTAGAGGAAGAAATCTAAAAAAATAAAAAATAAAAAAAAACTAGAAGGGTTTCAAGCTTCGGGCAAGGAAGAATTGGTGTACAAGATGATACAGAGTCTATATGGGATGAAACAAGCTCTGAGACAATGGTAGAAGAAGTTTCACAATTTCATGTTAAGCAATGGATTCGTGAGAACGGATGGTGATCATTATTGTTATTTCCAAAGGTATGTGGATAGTCGTATCTACTTACTTTTGTATGTTGACGACATGCTTATTGCGGGTACTAGCATGGATGTAATCAATTAGTTGAAAGATAAATCGTCCTTAAGGTTTTAAATGAAAGATTTGGGTGAAGCGAAGCAAATACTTGGTATGCGGATYTGTAAAAACTTTTCATAGGGTTTTTTGAGGTTGTCTAAATAAGAATATGTTAAGAAGGTGCTCCGGTGGTTCAACATGGTTGAAACCAAGCCTCGACTCTCACCTCTTTCGTTAGATGGTAAATTGAGTAAGAAGGATTGCCCTAAGTACTAGGAAGAAAAAGGGAGGATGACCACTTTTCCTCATTATTTGGCCGTTGGTACCATGATGTTTGCTATGGTGTGCAGGAGACTCGACATCGCACAAGCAGTGGGATTTGTGAGTAGATTCATGTCAAATTCTTGTTAGAAGCATTGGGAAGTTGTGAAATGTTTCTTGAGGTATCTCAAACGTACTTTGGGCATGACACTTAGCTAAAAAAGGAATGAGGTTGTCCTTGAGGGTTTTGTTGATGCTGATTTTGGGTGCTGCTATGATTCAAGTAACACCACTTTGGGGTATGTGTTTACTATTAGTGGGACGCCCATTAGTTGGTTGAGCAAGCTGCAGAAGTGTGTCTCCAAGTCTGTGACTGAAGTTGAGTATGTGGCTATGTTAAAGGCGGGTAAGGAKGTTGAATGGTTAAAAGCGTTCCTAGATGAAATGGGCTATCAAAAAAATGGATGTGTGTTKTATAGTGATAGTCAAAGCGCGTTGCAATTAGCTAAGAATCATATATATCAYTATCAGACYAAACACATCAWGCGGCGATATCGTTCSACAAGGAGTTTTGTGGATGATGGAACTATGAGTTTGAAGAAAATTGTCGGATCCAAGAATCCKGYTGWTATGTTCACTAAGGTTATGTCTAGTGAGAAATTGAGGTTTTGCCGAACCTTAACTGGTCTMGTTCATTAATTGATTGAGATGCTTGTGCTATGGTTGCCTATTGTTAATGATAGTTGGAACATGATGGTTTTTCATGTTTGGTTGTGCTTTTGTTTCTCTTTCGACCGATCTCCAAGTGGGAGATTCAAGGGTTCAGGTGTAGAAATGGTAGAAGGCTAGAAGGAAGCAATGAAGAAGAAAAAACTACAAGCTACAGGTGATGCCCGAGTCACGCATCCAGAAAACAAAGGCTAGTGTATCAAAGCTTTGCTTCTAATTGAATCACTTATATTAAAAAAAGAGATCGTTAGCATTGACAATTACGATTAAAACAATTCAGATAAGGAGAAAACGATTGAAAACGAATATATTTAAAGGATATAAATTAAAAGAAAAGTATTATATTAATCAAAATTAAGAATAAAAGAAGGGAGAGAGAGTTAGAATGAATACCCTCAGAATTCGTACCTAGATTCGCAAAGAAACGACTCCAAAAGTTGCGACGAATTCGAGAACCTTGGATGTTGTAAATGATTTGTGTTTTGCGAATGATTGGTGTGTGTGAGAGATTTTTAATAGCTTTGAATTGCACTAAGTACAAGAGAATTCGTTGATGTTTGATCACGCATTAAGAGCAAGTATTTGTAGGTATATAGGGAAAGATAGATAGGAATTGAAATTCAAGATTGTATATATGCTAAATGAAGAGTATATATGAAAATCTCTTGTGTATATATTAAAACCTCTTGAATATATACACTTGTGCTGACATGGCTGTCATGTCATGTCAGCACATTTGTATATATGCTTTGTTCTTTTATCTATCCTTCGTTCCTTAATTCGCATCTGCATTTTTTGATCTAATTTGCTATCCAAATTAACCTTTATCTACTCCTGGATAAACTTTGTGGACAAGATTAATCTTCTAGAATATTTCATATCATTCCCAAGATATTTGGATTTATCTAAGATTTTTCTGAATTTATTTAGTTTTGAAAATTAATTCGCTAACTTAAAAACACCATAAAAGTAAGAAAAATTATTTAAAAAATATTTGGCGAACTCAGAAAAAAATAAGAGGAATAAGTTGAGAATGAAAAATCTAAGAAATGACCTTTAGAAATAATTTTAAAAAATGGTTTTGACTAAAAAAATGCCGTCAAATAGAAAATAAGAAAAATAACTATTTTTAACCTTTTATTGGGCTCTTGGTATATGATTTCAAACAGAACTTTCATTCGACTTATGCAAATGGGTATGATTTATGGATTTTGTTGCGACTTCTAGAATCAAATCTATTTCGAGATGTCATACTTTTCCTCATCGGCTATTTAATTTAGGGAAACATTTTTAGGTGTCTACACTCATCATGTTCGTTAATTTGCAACATAAAATTTTTCGTTTGCATAACAAGATCTTTCATTAAATCAAAAAGTTCTTTTAAATAAGTAGATCGTTCATGATAAAAGTTCTTTATGTTAGATTGAGGAGAAGAGTTATAARCATGCAAATATGACTCATTATAAAGACAAAGGGATATAWCATTGTAGATACCTACATTTGTCCGATCCCTAGCCCAAGACGGCCAATGATAAGATACCCCTTGCAACACACAAGTCAAATCGAGAGAGTTTGGACATTGACAAACCCTGAAAAAACGCAAGTTCCCTTACACCGAGAACCTCTTCTAGGCATTTAGCACCTATAAAAGAAAGCTTTAATTTTCAAATAATTTTAACTTATTGTTWTACTTTTTTCTAGAATTTTTTAAGAATTTTTCTGTACTTTTCTAAGTATTTTTGTGTTTTTTCGAAGTTTCCTGCAATTTAATTAATTCTGCAATAATTAATTAAATTATCAAAACAGCTCCAAAATTCACAAAAGCTTAACACAAAATATTACATTTCACAAGGAATTTTTGCATATTTGTTTCGTAATTTTTCGATTTATGGTTTAATATTTACGATTTTCTTAAGAAAAAATGCCAAACTCAGCAAAGTGGGCCACCCCGGGATATTTTGCCTCGAGACAAGCATCCCAAGGAAGCCAAGAAATGCAATATAATCAGCTGCAATCATATAAAATCATGCACATATTTTATTTTATTTTATCACAATTTTATTTCATCACGATCTCCCTATTTAAGGCAAAACGAATCGGCCAAAATCAGGTAATTATTGGGTGCAACTTTGCCATGTTTTGATCGTAATTGCGCCCAAATCCTTATCATTTTTGGCTAATTTCAGCCCTTGCCTATAAATACAAACCCCCCTACGGGCATTCATCAACTTTTCTGAATCTTTGGACATTTCAAAACTCTCTTTATCTCACGCCCAAACTCTCACTCACTCCAATACTCTCTCAAACACATTCAAACACATTCAAAAACACTCTGTTGTATTAAATCTATGAGGTTTTAAGTGTTCTAAGGATCGACAAGGGTTCTTAAGGGTCTGAATTGAAACTACGTCCTCGGTCTTCGACATCGTGTTGCGAGGTAGGTTTCAGGCCAACGTCTCAATTCTAAACCCCCCTTTTCCATGCTTGTCTAGAGATTCGACTTTCTATGTAACTTTGCATGTAATATCGTTTAACAAACGATTTGACAATTCAAATTAAAGCGACCTTAAGGCATAACATTCAATTCCTCGTATGAGTGCTTGCATGCTTGTTTCACACCTGCCACGAGGAACTAGACACTATTTTCATAGCATTCTGTTAAACAACCCGCCTAGTAACTTTGCATGCWTAAGGTTTAAAACGGAAACTTGTTTGTAGTTTTCTTTCGGACAATGAACTCGCAATAACTGAGTAGAGGTCGGTCGACATGGGGGGGGTGTTGTGCACTACTTCACCCTTACCCTTGTCCCCAAATCCAGACCTTTGGTGCACTACCAGACATGGAGTAGTCCTTTGTCTTGCTTTATGCAATTATAGGCATAGAGTCCTTCGCCTTGCTTTACGGCTAGCCTCGCATTGCTTAATAATAGAAATTATGCTAGCATGCCCAACATTCGGCTTGCCATGATCTAATAAGAAGCGCGCAAATAAGCAAATCATAATTGAATGTCTACAGTAAACTCTACGGCAAGAGGCATCACTAGCAATGTGATCAACTAAGGTAAGCAACTCAATTTCCCGACCATACACTATGCGTCGTGGAATAGTTTGGCTAAGTCTCAAGTATCGCTCATATTCGTCAACAAAGTGATTAACAGCATTAGGGATACAAGTGAGACTTACAACAGGCCAAGCAATAATARCCCCAAGCTCTTCAGGCAAAKGAACAATTTCCTTGTCCGGAAGACGAAAGCAATGCATCAATGGGTCCCACARGCTTATAGCAACAAAAAGAAGGCTTGTATTGAGTCTTACATACCATAAAGTCAAGAGAAMATCACACTTCAGCCTTRCAAGGTCCTTTCTTTCGCGAGCATCCAAGTTTCGAAGCACATCATTCAAAGAATTMGCAAAATCTCTCTCTATTTGATTTGTTGYAAAATTCTTTAACGTAATGAATTAAATAAACTATAAGCAATGTAAGAGACGTTTTAAAGCACTATGAAGGCTGTAATAATGAATTAGGCCAAACAAACTTGCCTAAAATAAAAAAACGAGCAAAATCAAACAGTTTCTAGGCGTAATTACGCCTGGTTTTGGTATATTCTATTCGATTTGGCTCGTTTTTCTTTCTCTCATGCACTTTGTCACGTAGTTCTTGGTCCAACCTAGGTCCTTCCTTGCATTTTCAAGGAGGAATGATCCGACATCCGCCTGAACAACGCAACGTAACATACGCAACAACGCAAGATGATCGACATCGTCTTAGAAGTTCTAATACATGGATTGCATATAGTTAGCAAGTTGGCTTTTGCCAGTCGTAATCAAAGCTCGGTATTACAAAATGAGTTGTGTCGAAATCATGTCTAGGTATATTTACACAAAGAGTCGAGTCTAAGCTAGAGTTGAGTCAAGTCATGCAAAAGACAAAATCATAAGTCTACATAGGTCTAATCGAAGTCCTAAATTCAACCAATGCAAAGC
This sequence comes from Bassia scoparia, assembly GCA_008642245.1. NCBI lineage: Eukaryota > Viridiplantae > Streptophyta > Magnoliopsida > Caryophyllales > Amaranthaceae > Bassia > Bassia scoparia. Next base: position 26,406 of record SNQN01005049.1, on the reverse strand, counting down.
TCGGGTCACCCCTCTTCCCTACAAGTGGCAGGTACATACACTGCTCGAGACACGTCGAAAAGCCGAGTGAAACTAGCACTTGCAAAGCACACTCGTCCAGCAACTCATTAGGGAAACAAACTACCAAAGGGGTTCCGGTTACTATATACTATGTCGAAGGTTTGCACTAAGAACAAGAAGTGGAAGAGCCACCCGCAAACCTCGTGCCCATTGAGGTCGAAGTCCTGCCCTAGTTAGAGACTGGTCTCATCCGCACATCGACGTCGTCGACAGTACCCTCATCGCCGCCCTTATGGACTTGCAAAAGAATTTTCAAGTCAAAAACGGGTTCCTGACCCTGCAATGAATTGAAATTACAAGATTTGGTGCACTTACCGAGTCTCTGAGCTAATAGTAGGAGTGTCTCCAAGTATCTATCACTCCTAGCAGCGTCACAACGCTTGCCCGAGGCATGTATTTCACAAGTCAAGCAAGTCAGTACATGAATGAATATTGCCATGAAAATACAAAATTAAGCAAATAAAGCGTCCCTGATCTGACCAACGCCAGGACGAATTCTCAAGTCAGCAAAGGGGATGTCCCTGAGGTCATAGTCAGGCTGCACAAGACAAACTAAAGTTAGTGCACAACTAACGGAAAACAAATACAAAGAAAAGGTGTTGATAAACAAGACTCATACCTCGGCAACTAGCTCGACTCTGGGGCCAGATGCTCTTCGATAAAGCACCCATAGGCGTCTTGACCCCTAGCAACTAGTAATAAAGAGGATCGATGATTCTCTTAAAAGCAAGACTATGGTGAAGCCACATGTGATTTGTAACAAGCGCAAATATACTAGGATCGACATGCCCTATGCCCAAGCCCTTGAGCACCTCAATGCGATTGGCTTCATTACACCAAAAGGCCCTACTCCTAATTCGCCTTTGGAGAAAAGCCCTCCTAAATGGAGCGTGGACAACTTTTGCAAGATCCACAAAGGACATGGCCACGACACCGAAGAATTCTATACATTGAAGGAAAAAGTTAAGGACTTGATAGACAATGGCTATCTCCCCTTTCCTCTCAAAGGCTCTAAGCAATATCCCTAGGTAACAAATGACAATGGATATCCAAGACTTGAGATTTTCAGCAGCTGCAACTTTGTAGACGGGGATCCTGTCCCGACATGCAAGGCATCAACCCTAGATGGCCTCGAAGCACAAGGCTTGGGACTACTATTTGGTCAAGAAATCACCCCTCCAACTGAACAAGAGGTTTTCACGTCCTTGACCAAGGAAGCATTCGACCCCACCACTCTCATCACACTAGTCGATGGCTTAGTTCATGGTTGGCGGAAAACCGTGAAGATACCTACTTCAGGAGGCAAGGTCATCATGTTCACCATAGGCGAAGGACCACTACTCGAGGATTCTGAATCTGAGACTGAGTCTGAGTCTAGTGTTGTAGAAGCTAGGATAGCCAATCCTAGGGAATGTCCTCCAGAATCTGTCCAGGATCCTACTAGTATCCTCCTCGCCCTTGTCAATCATGTCTTTTCGGAGATAAGCTTATTTGTACTCTCTTTAGAGTTTAATAACATGCTCGTTTCTACTTACTCCACTTTTCCTTCTTATGATTGCTTTGATTCACAACTCGAAAACAAACAAAACAACAATGAGTTAATAAAGGCAATGGAAGAGCACGAAAAAGAAACACTAAAAGATAGACATCTCCACCAACAACACGCCGCAGGAGATACAGATTGGTCTAACACTGAGTCCGCAAGAAAGGGATGAACTGGTTGTAACACTGAAAGAGTTCCGGGATGTTTTTGCTTGGTCCTACGAATACATGCCAGGGATCGATCCAGACATGGCACAACACAGAATTCCGCTTATAGAAGGGGCTAAGCCAGTCAAACAAAAGCTCCGTCGCATGAAACCGGACGTTGCCCCTAACACTCGACAGGAAGTTATCAAACAACACAATGCAGGCTTCATTAAGGTCGTCAATTACCCTCAATGGATAACAAATGTGGTTCTAGTACCTAAGAAAGACGGACGAGTTCGAATGTGTGTAGATTTTTGTGACTTAAACAAAGCAAGTCTGAAAGACTACTTTCCTTTACCACACATAGACGTTCTCGTAGACAACACAACAGATCATGCCTTGCTCTCATTCATGGATGGGTATGCGGGGTATAATCAACTCAAAATGGCCGAAGAAGACATGGAAAACACAAACTTCACCACTCCGTGGGGGCTATATTGCTACACTATGATGACTTTTGGTCTTAAAAATGCAGGCGTCACATACCAACGAGCCGACACTTCTCTACTTCATGACATGATACAAAATGAAGTAGAAGTCTATGTCGACGATATGATCGTTAATTCAAATGACCGCGAAGGACATACCCTTGCACTAAGGAAGTTTTTTTCCAGAGACTCCGACCGTTCAATATGCGTCTTAATCTGCAAAGGGTGGGCATTCGGCGTCACTTTAGGCAAGCTCTTAGGTTTCATCATCAGCTCTCGAGGCATCGAGATCGATCTAACAATGATCAAAGCAATGGGATCATTGTTAGTTCGGCTCCAGTACATTAGCGGGTTCATATCCAAGCTCACAATGGTCTATGAACCCATCTTCAAGAAACTGAAGAAAGGTGGACCCAAGAAATGGGATGATAGTTGCCAACAAGCTTTCGACAAGATCAAAGAATATCTCACCAATCCTCCTGTGTTAGCTCCTGATCGCCTTGGGCACCCATTCCGGCTCTATCTTACAGCAACAAGCACCCCCATAGGAGCAATGCTCGCTCAAGAAATTGACAGCAAGGAAAGTGCAATCTACTACCTCAGCAAGAAGCTCCTTCCATACGAGGAACGACAATCTGCCCTACAGAAACTATGCTTGACTTTAGTGTGGGCATCGAGAAAGCTTCGACATTACTTGCTCTCACGTACCGTACACATCGTATGCAAAGGGGATCTTCTGAAATAACTCTTTGAAAAGCCAGCAGTCAACGGACGCATGTCTAGATGGATGGTTATGCTCGCCGAATTTGACCTTAAGTTTGTTCTTTAAAAAGCCATCAAAGGTAGCATTGTCTCCGAATTCTTAGCAGACTCTCCAGACGAGGTCGTTCCTGAGGACTTTTACTTTCCAGTGAAAGAACTTATGATGACCGAGGAAGAAAGTTGGTCATTATACTTCGATGGTGCATCTAATAAAAAAGGATGTGGAATTGGAGTGATTCTAATCTCGCCACAAGAGGAGCACACCCTAATTTTCGTCAAACTCGACATCGACGTCACTAACAATGCTGCAGAGTACGAAGCATGTATTCTAGGTCTGCAAGCTGCCATTGCACTTAACGTTAAGAGATTACGGGTATATGGTGATTCTTCACTCATCATAAACTAGATTTCACGACGATGGAAGGTACGAAGTGAAAGTCTTGCTCCGTATCAGTCCTATTTTGAGAACATTGCATTTTAGGTAGACGAAGTCGAATATATCTACCTACGACGTGAAGACAATCATTTTTCCCTTAGTCATTGAGCGAAGACAAGAACCAGCATACGTCTTCACTTTAGTCGAAACAAATGAGGTGCCCAACCTCAATCCGGAAGAGCCATGGTACAAAGACATCAAAGACTACCTAGAAATGGGCGAATATCCTTCTAGTGTATCTAAAAACAACAAAGGGATATGAGGCATCTCGTATCTCATTATATACTTCAAGGCGAAGAATTCTACAAGCACCACTACAATGGTCTCCACCAACTCTGCATCACTCAACAAGTAAGCAACAAAGTCATGGAGCACGTCCATGACGGGATCTGTGGCACCCACATGAATAGCAGGCTCCTGGCCTCTAAGATAATCAAATTAGGGTATTATTGGACCACCCTGGAAAGGGATGACGTGCAATATGTTCGTAAATGATACATTTGCCAAAAATACTCCAATGCACTGCATATTCGTCCGTCTCTCCTATTCACATTTGTCTCTCTATGGCCTTTCTCTACATGGGGAATAGACATAATAGGGAAGATTACGCCGCCCAGGCAAGGAAGTCATGAATTCATACTTGTGGCCATAGACTACTTCACAAACTAGATCGAAGTAGCATCATATGCTAAGCTCCAGGCTAAATACGTGGCAAAATTCATAGAAAACAACATCATCAGTCGCTATGGGGTCCCTCAAGAAATCATTAGCGACAACGGCACCCACTTTCAAGCAGATTGTGCGGATTTGATTGGCAAATATAAAATCCAGCATCACAAGTCATCACCATACAGGCCACAAGCCAATGGGGAAATCGAAGCAGCTAACAAAAATCTCAAAACAATAATCTCTAAGATTACGGAGAATTATCGAGATTAGCTGCAAAAGCTACACTTCGCTCTATGGGGTTACAGGACCTCTATTCGCACTTCATCAGGAGTTACTCCGTTCTCACTGGTCTATAGTGCCGAAGCTGTTCAAGCAGTAGAAGTAGAGATCCCGTCTCTACGCATCGTCCTAGAAAGCAAACTCATTGAAGCAGAATGGGTAAGGGTGAGATTCGGCGAGTTAGCTTTGCTCGACGAAAAACGGCTCACAGCCTTGCATCATGTACAATAGTACCAAACAGGGGTTGAACGGTTTTTCAATCAACGAGTCAAATCACGAGGCATCAAAGAAGGTGATTTGGTTCTTGAAGCACTTCGCAAAACAGTCCTAGATCCTCGAGGCATGTTTCGTCCTAATTGGGCAGGTCGTTACATTGTCAAGAAAATCTTACCAAAAGGGGCAGTTCAACTACTGGAAACAAATGGTGATAACATGTATAGCTTCATCAACTTAGACCAACTAAAGAAATACTACGTCTAAGGCATACACACGCATCACGTCTCAGCAAAATAATAGCATCATGCATCAAAACTACGGATGGCCCGATTCATTATGGGATACGTAGGCAGCCTCGCCTTGGGCTCGACCACAATAACAAGTGCCCTACTTGTTTTAAGATTAGCAAGTGAACAATAGTCAAGCGCAAATTGGACGAAGTTTTCTTTAACATGCTCAAAGTAAAAACAATGTATAAAAAGCAATGCAAGTTCGTAATTTATTACTACTTGTAATTAAAATTGAGCAATTACGACATAAAAGGAAACTTCAAGTTCGAAGTTCACTTATTACATGTAAAAGCAGCTCGCAGGCCAATCACTTTATTAACTCATTACTAAAACAAACATTAAAACAAACAAGAGTTGTGGAATAAAGCAATCACTCCTTCCTCGCCTCTTCTTGCTCCTTGACATCATCCTTCTTTGCACCTGAGTTCTTACCTTTAGGCTACCTCAGCCATTTGCGTCTCTTCGGTCTATCTTCCAACGCAACCTTCTCTTTTCCTTTAGCATTCCCTCCAAGCATATCTTTAGGCCAAAGTCTTCTTTCAACAACATTTGAGTCAATCCTCAAAGGAGAAAGTCTTTCAAGCCTACTCCAAATGTGCACCTTCTTAGGACCAAGTATGTCCTTAGCAGAAGTAGCTCTAGACTTAATAGCAGGGGTCTCAGTAGAGTCACAGTCCAGTCTCTTACTCTTGTATTGGTCCTTCTACTTCACACGTGTTGCCTCAGCACGACTCATCACATCAATGGCATTCATCCAAACACGGTAATGAGCAGAAATCTTGTGGTCACCTCGAGCAAGTGGGGTCACCTCAAGTGTAGAATGGGATACCCAGTATTTCTCCCAATCTATTGCATTGCCTGAATGCAAACGCTTGTCCTCAGGTGGAACCGTAATGCAGAAGCTGTCGCACATGACAGAAGTCATGAAGCAACATAATGCAGGTTTAAATAAGGTCGTCAATTACCGTCAATGGATTGCAAATGTGGTTCCAATACCAACAAAAGATGGACGAGTTTGAATGTGTGTGGATTTTCGTGACTTAAACAAAACAAGTCCGAAAGACGACTTCCCTCTACCACAAATAGACGTTCTCGTAGACAACACAACAGATCATGCCTTGCTCTCCTTCATGGATGGGTATGCAGGGTATAATCAAATCAAAATGGCCAAAGAACACATGGAAAAAAATAACCTTCACCACTTCGTGGGGGGCTATATTGCTACACTGTGATAGCTTTTGGTCTCAAAAATGCAAGCGCTACATACCAACGAGCGTCCACTGCCGTGCTTTATGACATAATACACAAAGAAGTAGAGGTCTATGTCACCGATATGATCGTCAAGTCAAAAGACTGCGAAGGACATACCCTTGCACTAAGGAAGTTCTTCCAGAGACTCTGACAATTTGACATGTGTCTCAACCTGAAAAATTGCGCATTCGGAGTCACTTTAGGCAAGCTCTTCGTTTCATCCTCATCTCTTAAGGCATCGAGATCGATCCAACAAAGATTAAAGCAATCATGTCACTTAGGCCACCTCAAAATGAAAAAGAGATCCGATGGTTCTTGGGTCGACTCCAGTACATCAGCAGGTTCATATCCAGGCTCACAATGGTCTGTGAACCCATCTTCAAGAAACTGAARAAAGGTGCACCYAAGAAATGGGATGATAGTWGCCAACAAGCTTTCGATACGATCAAGGAATACCTCACCWATMCTCCTKTGTTAGCACTTGCTCGCCCTGAGCATCTATTATGGCTTTATCATACAGCAACAAAAACCGCCGCTGGAGCAATGCTTGCYCAAGAAATCGACGGTAAGGAAAGTGCAATTTACTACCTCAGCAAGAAGCTCCTTCCATACGAAGAACGATATTCTACCCTACAGAAACAATGCTTGGCTTTAGTGTGGGTATCGCAAAAGCTTCGACATTATTTGCTCACACATACCGTACACATCGTATGCAAAGGGGATCCTCTGAATTACCTCTTTTAAAAGCCAGCAATCAATGGACGCATGTCTAGATGGATGGTTATGCTCGCCAAAGTTGACCTTAAGTCCGTGCCTCAAAAGGCCATCTAAGGTAGTATTGTCTCCAATTTCTTAGCAGACTCTCCAAACGAAGTCCTTCCCGAGGACCTTAAATTTCTAGACGAGGAACTTATGATGACCGAGGAAGACAGTTGGTCGTTATACTTCGATGGTGCATCAAATAAAAAAGGATGTGGAGTTGGAGTGCTTCTAATCTCACCACAAGAGGAGCACACCCTAACTTTTATCCAACTCGACTTCGACGTCACTAACAACGCCGCAGAGTACGAAGCATGTATTATATGTTTGCAAGCTGCCGTTGCACTTAATGTTAAAAGATTACGGCTATATAGTGATTCCTCACTCATCATAAACAAGATTTCGGGACGATGGAAAGTACGAAATGAAAGCCTTGCTCCGTATCAATCCTTTCTTGACAACATTTCATCCATGGTAGTCGAAGTCGAATACACCAACTTACGGCGCGAATACAATGAATTCACAAATGCACTAACAAACCTCGCATCCATGTTGCAAATTCCGAGTTCAGTGACCCGAATTCCCTTAGTCATTGAACGAAGATAAGAACCAACATACGTCTGTGCTTTAGACGAAAAAAATGTGGTGCCCAACCACGATCTAGAAGAACCATGTTACAAAGACATCATGGGCTACCTAGAAACTGGCGAATACCCTTCTTGCGCAACAAAAAAGCAACAAAAAGAGCTCTAAGATGTCTCGCATCTCAGTACCTATTTCAAGGTAGAGAACTCGACAAGCGCCACTATAATGGTCTCCACCTACTTTGCATCACTCAACAAGTAAGCAAAACGATCATGGAGCACGTCCATCACGGAATTTGTGGAACCAACATGAATAGCAGGCTCCTGGCCTCTAAGATAATCAAATTGGGGTATTATTGGACTACCGTGGAAAGGGATTGCATGCAATACATCTGTACGTGCAAAAATGCTCCAATGCATAAAAAACATAATAGGGAAGATTACGTCGCCCGGGCAAGGAGGTCATGAATTCATACTTGTGGCCATAGATTAATTCACAAAGTGGGTCGAAGAAGTGTCATATGCTAAGCTCCAAGCTAAAATTCATAGAAAACAACATCATCTGTCGCTATGGTGTTCTTCATGAAATCATTAGTGACAACGACACCCACTTTCAAGCAGAGTGTGCGGATCTGATCGTCAAATATAAGATTCAGCACCACTAGTCATCACCATACAGGCCACAAGCGAATGGGGCAGTTGAAGCAGCTAACAAAAATATCAAAATAATTACCTTTAAGATGACGGAGAATTATCGAGATTGGCTGCAAAAGCTACACTTCGTTCTATGGGGTTACAAGACCTCTATTCACACTTAAACGGGAACTACTCTATTCTCACTAGTCGATGGTGCCGAAGCTGTTTAGCCAGTAGAACTAGAGATCTTGTCTCTATGTGTTGTCCTAGAACACAAACTCTCGGAGCAAGAATGGGTAAGGCCTAGATTCGACGAGTTACCTTTGCTCGACGAAAAATGGCTAGGAGCCTTGCATCATGTGCAAGCATACCAAAAGAGGGTCGCTTCAATCAGCGAGTCAAATCATGGGGCACCGAAAAAGGTGATTTGGTTCTTAAAGCACTTCGCAAAACAGTCCTAGATCCTCGAGGCAAATTTCATCCTAATTGGGTAGTGCCATAAATTGTCAAAAAGATCTTACCAAAAGGGGCAGTTCAACTAATAAACACGAAAGGTGATAACTTCTACAGCCTCACCAACTTAGATTAGCTCAGGAAATACTATGTTCAAGGGATACCCGCGCACCGTATCTCAGCAATACACTAGCACCATGCATCAGAACTACGGATGACCTGATTCTTTATGGGATACGTAGGCAGCCTTGCTCTTGGGCTCGACCACACTAACAAGTTCCTTATTTGTTTTGGGATTAGCAAGTGAACAACAGTCAACTGGCAATTGGAAGAAGTTTTCTTCAAAATTCTCAAAGTAAACACAACGTATAAAAAATCAATGTAAGTTTGTAATTTATTACTAATTGTAATTAAAATTGAGCAATTACAATGCAAAAGGAAACTTCAAGTTCCAAGTTCACTTATTACATGCAAAACCAGCTCGCAAGCCAATCATTTTATTAACTCATTAATAAAACAAACATTAAAACAAACAAGAGTTGTGGAATAAAACAATCACTCCTTTGCGTCGTCCTTCTTCGCACCCGAGGTCTCACCTTTAGGCTTCCTCACCCATTTGCATCTCTTGGGTCTATCTTCCACAACATCCTTCCGTTTTCTTTTAACATCACCTCCAAGCATGTCTTTAGGCCCAAGTCATCTTTTAACAACATTTGGGTTAATCCTCAAAGGAGAACACAACAAGAGTAATAGGTTCGAGCGACCGACATAAGCGATCGAAAAATCGGTCGCTAACAAGGTTTAGCAACCGATTTTCGGTCCAGTTAGCGACCAATTTTCGGTCGCTAATGTCAGTCGGTTTCACCCTCGTTGCTAAAAAAATTAGCGACCGAAAATCGGCCGCTGATATATTATCGACCGAATTTCCGACTGTTTTTTGACTCAGAAAACAGACGGGAAATGGAGGGAAATAGTATTTATCGACTGATTTCCCGAAAATTAGTCGACTGCTATTAGCGTCCGAAAATTAGTCGATCGCTAATAGTATTTATGGACCGCTAATAGCGACCGAAAATTAGTCGATCGCTATTAACGACCAAAATTCGATCGTTAAGGGCCTTTTCCCTGCAAATTTTTTAGGGGAAACCTTTTACAGACCGAAATTTTGATTGGTAAAGGTTTCACAACGAATAAAAAAAAAAAGATACCAGCTTACAAATGCTGGTGTCTGACAACCAAAATACACATATTCTTGAACAACCAAAATGCCAGTACACCACGAAATCAATATTTTATTTATTTATTTATTAAAAGATAATAGAAACATAAATACTTTACATCTGAATTCATTCTAATCTTAAAAAAATATCTTGAACAATTCATCACATTGGTCTGCAATTAGACTTGTCTAGTTGTCTTGAACAAATCTCCTCTTAAATTCAACATAAACCTATAACCAAATAAACCAAAAATAAACTCAGAAAATAGAATAATTCAGCTAAGTTTTGCAATTTGCACCAAATACTAATAACATCAAATTATGCATTAAAATGTAATATTTCCCAAGTAAAATGTTTTACAATTAGTACTCAAAATACATTCATATACTCACATATCAAAAAATCAAACTTATATCATGCATTAAAACACAAACAGGCATGTAACCTAAATCATATTTTTACACCTAAAATTGAATGTAACCTAAAATCTAATCTGTTTAAAAAAAATCAGACCTTTTATTCATTTTGGGGTTTGATACAGTTTCAATTTTTTTAAAAAAATTATTTTATAATTATAAACAAGAATATTAGAATCAAAATAATTAAAGGATGATGATTTAAATTGAAATATAAAAAAAATAGATCTAAAATGATGAGACGAATGGAACCCAACGAAACCAAGAAGCACTGGAAAAAAAACAAAAAGAACAAAACACGAAAAACAAACCAAAAAACGAAATTTTTGCTCAAAAAATAAAATTAAAACAATGAAACAAATTGATTTTTATAAAAAAAATTCATAACCCAGCAAACGATTTTTTTAAAATGAAAACTCGCAATTTTTTCTAAAAAACGAATAAGTCACATTTTTTCCTAAAAATCATGAAATAAATAAAACGAAAAAGAAAAAAACCTATGATCTTGAATACGAAATCCATAATAATTTGACCAATAAACCTAAATCTTGTTTCTTAAATCCGGTTTTTACCGAAAAAAAACTAGAAATTTAAAATTCAATTTCGAACCCTAAATAATGAAATATAATTCTTTAAGAACCCCAAAAAGGAAAAATAACAAAACCAGCAAAAAAATCGAAATCATAAACAAAAAAAAAAACCTAAAACAAAAACCGATAACTTACGGCGGTGATGTTGCGACGATGATGGTTTCAGCGGTTGGTTGTCGAGCAATGACGGTGTCGAGGGAAGGAAGGAGAGAGGGGGCAGTGATGTCGTGGGATTGAAGGAAAGAGGGGGTTGCGGTGGTGGTGGGAGGTGAGAGTGACGGATGAGGAGTTGAAAGGAGAGAGAGGGAAGGAATGAGGAGAGAGAAGTGTGAGGGTCTGATTTATGAGGAGAGAGAGAGAGAGAGAAGTTAGAGGGTCTGATTGAGAAATAAGAAATAAATGGGTAGTGGGTAGAGTATGGTCCACGAATTAGAGATAAGAAACATAAGGGTCGGGTAGAGTATGGTCCTAGAATTAATTTAAAAAAAAAACATAGGTTAACCCAAAGGGGGGAAACCAAAATCACAACTACCCCAAAACTAAGAGTTTAGCAACCGATTTAAAACTCGGTCGCTAAGTCCTTTCCGATTGTTTTCGGTCTGTAACGGTCGCTAATACCGACTGTTTAAAAATCGGTCGCTAAAATTTGTCGAATGCATGCAAATTTCTAGTAGTGGGAAGTCTTTCAAGCCTACTCCAAACTAACACCTTTTAGGACCAAGTCTGTCCTTAGCAGATGCAGCTCTAGACTTAGCAGCAGGGGTCTCAGTAAAGTCACAATCTAGTCTCTTACTCTTGCTATGGTCCTTCTGCTCCGCACGTCTTGCCTCAACACGGCTCATCACATAAGTGGCACTCATCCAAATATGGTAATGAATAGAAATCTTGTGGTTACCTCGAGCAAGTGGGGTCACCTCAAGTGTAGAATGGGATTCCTAGTATTTCTCCCACTCTATTGCATTGCCTGAAAGCAAGCGCTTGTCCTCAGGACAAACCGTTTCAACAGTAGGTATACGCTGAACTTTCTGGAATTGCCTAATCACCCTTAAAGGGAAATAAAAGGTCAACGCAGTCAAGCTAGCCACGTGCACATCTGAAGACAAGCAAGAATGACACGGATAACAAGGATAAGAATCCATTCATGCTGAGATTTGTTGACATGGACCCTCTTATAGGAAAAGAATCCCTTAGTAGAATATATTTGTATAAATGCACTATTTTTCAAATATTTAGAAAAAAAAATTGTACAAGCAACAAAATAGGGCATCAAGACAAGGGCGCACGCGCATCCTTTTTAAGACGATCAAGTATTATGAATAACTCCCCCGTGCACAACGGCATAGGAGTACGGCTAGCCTCGCATTGCTCGACAATAGAAATAATGCTAGCGAGACCGACATTCGGCTTGCCATGCGCAAACAGGAAACGTGCAAACAAGCAAATCATAATTGCATGTCTACGGTAAATTTTATAGCTCTATTGCAACACTCAGTAGGGTATATTGCAACACTTTGCAAAAATCTTGTATGATTTTCAAATGAAACTAACATGCAACGCTTTTGAATATGCAACATTTTTAACCATCTACGTCAACACTTTAAAATGTTGCTATAATCATAATTGCAACACTTCTTCATCTTTATGCAACACTTTTAGACTTTATAACCTTATAATTGCAACACTTTTTTCATCTTTATGCAACACTTTTAGGTTTTAGAACCTTTATAATTGCAACATTTTTTTCTTCTTTATGCAACACTCTTAGACTTTAAAGCCTTTATAATTGCAACACTTTTTAATCTTTATGCAACGCTTCTAGTTTTTAAAACCTTTATAATTGCAACACTTTGTTAATCTATATCCAACAATTATAGATTTATGAACCTTGATAAGTGCAACATTTTTTTCATTTATATGCAACACTTTTCTTAACATATTCAATTAGAAATCATGCAACACTTTTAGATGTCATTGCACCACTTATTAAAACCCAACAA
>SNQN01005048.1:27994-47216 GCA_008642245.1 Bassia scoparia | reverse complement strand
TATTGTATTTTCCGGGTTTCCTCTTGGAAAGAACTAGACTAGGATAAGACTATCCAATCAGTAGAAAAGCTGGAACTTACGAGGAAGGAATACCTCATCTTTCTTTTATCGCCGACACAACGGACTGAAATTTTACATTTGGATAAGGATGAGGAGCGAGAAAGTCTCAGTATAGACGTCGGGGGAAGTGATTTGAATGGTCGAAATATGGAAACAATAAAAAAGTCTATAGTGTCAAATGGTCAATTAGAATAGAAATAGAACGAGGGCCTTGACTCATATTATAGAGAAAGTGAAATATGTGATGATATTTATAAATAATAAATGGTCATTTCTTAACATTATGGCGTCAGATTTATGAAAGTAAGGCGATCTTCAAAGAGCGAAAAATGAAATCTAAAGCGCAATCAAACGATCTATAGAATGTGCCTGCGAGTGATCGTTTGCGTAAAGGCAGAATAGGGATTGGTTGTCTTGCCTCTATATTTCTGGGGACTCTAGGCTCTTTTGAATTGGATTTGTCTCGCTAACTCGTCGTAGTAGGACTTTTGAAATCCATTTAATAGAGACGAGATCAAAACTACTTATATAAGTATGTTGGTATTCCCTCTACTTGGGAGTAGAGCATTTGTTTTAATGGTTTATATTATATGTTGTGTTGTTTTACCATGTGGGTTATTTTCTTTGAGCCCATGTTATGGTTATTTTTTGTTTGAAGTAAATTGGGCTTAAAATTAATGAGTTGGAAGAATTATGAAGCTGCCCAAAAATGGACAGCAATAAGCAGCATCCGGATAGAATACAAGACCAAGGCAGAGAAGTAATTTTTTGGTGTTCTTCATTTGCAGTCCGTTTTGTCTCCGATCGAAGGCCAAACGAGCTCTTTCTGCACAATTTTTGACATAAGATGTGCCATATAACCTTCATTCCAACTGATGATTATTCATTTGGGCTCTTAAGTTGGTATTTTTCATACAGCCTAAAATCCATTTTTATTGAATTTTACCACTTGTGAGTGATGTATGTCGGATTGAATTGTGCAAGCTTGTTGCTTGATGAATGTTTATGCCCCTAGTATCAATAGGAAACAATTGTGACTTGTACCATAAATTATTATTGGTGATTAGTGGAAGGGCTTGGTATCGGCTTACGTACCCGTGGTTTTCTCCGCCTTTTGGGTTTCCACGTATATCTCGTATGTGCTTTAATTTTTGTATTGTGAGCTTTATATATGCATTTTATTTGCTATCATTTAAGCAAGTTTTGAGATCAATGTGATTTCTATTTGACAATCAACTTGGGAATGAGTGTTTGATTGCTTCCGCTTGATTTTGTCGATCGTGTGTCGAGCCTTTCCCAAATTTGTGGTATCAGAGCCAGGTTGTAGGCGTTGTGAATTTTATTGTGGTTCTTTGTTGTTGTCAAAATGGATGAAAAAGGAGTGCACGGGATGGTTTGCTTGAATTCATGTAATTTGCTGTTGTGGAAAACTAAAATGAAGACTACTTTATTCAAAAGACTTGTATGAACCAATTCTTAATGAATCAAAACTTCTGTGGTAAGATGAAAGTGAATGGAAAATCTTGAATCGGAAAGCGTTGGAACAAATTAGGCAATTTGTTATAAATTAGTTGTGCCATGTTGCCAATAGACGAATGCATTAATGTTGAAGAAACTTGAGGAATTTGTATGAGAGGAAGAAGCTCTTAAGTAAGCGTCATGATGAGAAACTGTGAAGTTGGAGTATAAAAGATAGGGTAGATATAGTATGCACTTGAATGATTTCAAGGTTTGGTGAATCAATTGTTGCAATGAAAATGTCACTAGAATGATGAGCTGCAGGCTTGATACTAATTTGTTCATATTACTAGAGAGTATGGGACACTCTTTGTTGTGTCCTTAGCAATTTACTCTGAAGCGATAGTGAAATCGGAACTGTTAAATTAGTTGTTGAATGAAGAGGCTAGAAGGCAAGAATGGAGTTCTAAAATCTGAAGCTAAGTTGCTCAAGTTGTAAAACAGGGGAAGAAGAAAGAATCGCTCAATAACAATCGAGACAAGTCCAGAGACAGCAAAGGGAATCCAAATCAGGCCAAGATTTGTTTGTAATATTGCAACAAGCGGGCCATATTCAAAAATATTGTGAAAGATGAAAAGGGATAATAAATCCAAACAAAACAAGAAAAAGATGAATCCTCCGAGCAAGCAGTAGAAGAAGAAGCACTACAGCTCTAGCAACTAGTGATAGATTTTTCTTCATTGGTGATCAAGTTACTTGAACTTGCTTGCGATGAGAGCACTTGGGTAGTGATGCGGGTGCTCATTCATATCACTTCACACCTGGAGTTCTCATCTTACACTGCGTGATCTTGAGTGTTTAAATGGATGATGATTAATACAGATTGTTGGCATGGGTGGTGTGTATAGAGACATCCACTGGTTGCAAGCTTAATTGAGAGATGGTAAGACAGTTCCAGATATCATATTGAGTTTGATTCTACTGGTTTGCTTGATGAGAAGGTATTCTAGCCACTTTGGTGATGGAAGATGAAGCTCTGCAAGGGAAATGTGATCGTAGTCTCGAGCCAAGAAGAATGGTTCTCTATGTGATGCAAGCAAGAGTTCAAGGGTTGATGCAAATGTTAGCTAGATGATATTTCTGGTAATTGTGGCATAAGAGATGTGTCATATGAGTGAGAAAGGTATGCAACTTTTTCTAAGAAGCAATATCTCCCGAAGTCTCAGGTGTGTGCATTAAAATCTTGTGTTGATTTGTTTAGCTGGAAAAACATAGGATTGCATTTCATCCCTCGCCCATTCTAGAAGAAAGTATCTGTTAGATTTATCCACACTGATGTATTTCTAATGGATGTTATCCATAGTTGTATGTATTTTGTTTCCTTTATTGATGATTTCCGAAAGTGGGGAGTATTTGGTTGAAAACAAAGAATCAGCTATCTTCTGCATTCAAGATTCAAGCAGAATTGAAAGAGAAACAGGCCTGAAGCCTAGTGTGTAAGGCCGATAATGGTGGAGAGTATAGAGCGCATTCGAAAGCTACTGCAAGATGAAGGCATCAAACTTGAGAAGACAGTTCAAAGAACACTCAATTGAATGGAGTGCAGAGTGAATCGACAGAACATTGAAGAAAGATTCGATGCATGCTCTCATCAGCAAGTGCCAAACGTCTTTTAGGCGGAGCAATTGATCAAAGTCAAGGTGTATTTATCAACCTTTCTCCTTCAGCCTCCCCTGATGTGATGTCCAAAGAGTGTCTGGAAGGAAAGAGTCTCCTACAAGCACCTGAAAGTATTTGGATGCAAAGTTTGTCAGATTCCTAGAGATGAAAGATCCAAGCTTGATAAGAAAGACGAAGCAGTGCATTTTCTTGGAGTATTCAGAATGATGTCATTGGGTCAAGTTGTGGGATCGTTGACAGGAAAGTTCTAAGAAGCAGAGATGTTGTATTCTTGACGACAAGACCATTGAAGATATTGAGAAGCCAAAGCAAGCAACATCATCTCAAGTGCTAGTAACATTTTGTTACTTGAACAACCATCAGGAGAAGCAAATACAACAGGTACGCTAATCAATAATATTGATGAAGTAGCAATTAATGCAAAAACAACCCTTAATGACAAGCTAGTAATTTCTAACCTTACCTATCTTTGTTGTGGATTGTACAACACAAATAGGAACTCGTTCATTCTTAATATATCTTTTCTTTGCTTTCTACTATGTATGCCTTTATTTATTGGAAATGCYAGCTTCTCGTCCATTGAGTATAACAGAGCAAATGATGGTATAGCAATGAACATCAGGATGAAACTGGGAAATATGGTCCGAATAATCTCGATAGTAGTTCCATGAACAATCCTTTGTATTTTTTTTATAGTGGAAATGCCATAAAGCGCGAACCAAGATCCATGATACAAAAACCAAAATCAGAATGAGGAAGAAAAAGATATCATGATGTAAGTCTATTATTCCTTGCATCATAGGTGTTGRTGCGTCTTGAAATCCTAATTGCCATGGTTCCGCTACATCACAAGGAGTAATTGTGAAGAATATCATTCTCGAACAATCATTTGGTTCATTGCACCAAAATCTTTGTAAAAAACTAGCACTCTTCATCGTACGATTTGTTCCTATGATTATATTATTCATTCCACATGGAAAAAATTGTTCACTAATTAGGTGTTCTCTGTCTCATCCGTGTAAGAATTAGGAATTCTTCATCCAATTCGTCCCGGAATGGGCGTTATGGCAAAGACCAAGAAAAAAAAAAGAAAAGAAGGAATTTGTCCAATAGTAACTAAGGGTGCTTCCATAGGTTGACATCCGATCTGGGATAGACCTAGAACAAGAATGAGATATTCAAAAAATGAGCCCTCTAGGAGTAAGCCCTTAGGACTCTCCTATCTTCCAGTCTRCCTTTTTTTATTACCTCAAGTTTTTTTTCTTCAGAAGCATCAGATATTAAGGATTATGAAACTCACGTCGAGCTCTCTTTACAAGGGGTTTTTAGTGACGTCCATCGCGGTTTGTGTGAATTAATAAAGCCACATATTTTAAAATTTGAATTCTTATATAGATGTGTATAAGAGACAGTATGTTGGCAATGACCAAAATACTTTTTTTTTCACACCTAACAACGAAATTAGCGCAAACCCCTAAACACATAGCGGTTACCATCAACCTTCGTCTTCTTCTTCCTTGGGACATATGAGTTAAAACTCCATTAAAGCCGGTGATCAACGACATAGGTGATAGGGTGATGATAATTCTCAAAAAAATTCCCAAAAAATCAACAAAAATTCGTTCTCACAATCTGATTCATCATCCTTTTTTGTGCGTTTAATTTATTTCTTTTCATCAAAGTTTGAAGTCCATCAATGGAGTTCTTGAATAGATGCATCAATGGCATTATTAAAATTATTCTAAGATGATATTCACGGTATTGGATAGTATCGAACATCAATGGTAGCGGTTGAACAGGAGCATGTTAATAAGATTTTATGGAAAAATTAATTTCTGGAAATTCGAAAACTAACATTACATATTTTTCCGAAATTATTTTCTAATTTTCGAAATAATATTATCAAAATTAAGGAAAGAAAACTTAAATTAATTTCATATTTTCTGAAAATATTAAGGAAATTAGAAAATTAGATATTAGAAAATCATYAAATCAGAAAATATCGTAATTAACCAACTACTTACCATAAACGAATTGTCAATCATTGACTTCTAAGGCACACGTGCTGCACTCCTATTGGTTGTCTACTAATTGTTGTGGTAATCCATTCTCAATGGACTATTCTAAATTTTTTAATATAATGGTCCTTCAAGGCAGATTTTTAAGCAATGTAGAGAATAATGAATAGACTTTATCAATGGACAGTCGCTCTTTCCAATTACTACAGAGAACCCAACCAAGCAGATGTCTTGGCTAATAGAGGGGTGCAGCAGTTTCTTAGCATGGATTATGGGACTCATCCTCCTTCTACTCTTGCGAAGATTCTTGCACAAGACATTCAAGGAATTTCTTGGCCYCGATTAATAGCTCCCTAGTGTGTAGTGGTTTAGTTAGCTTTATGTTTTACTTTGTTTCTTTTTAGTTCGTTGGTTGGTAACCTCTCTAGCATAAAAAAAATAAATATATACATTAAGACATTATATATACGTATTAATGTCTGTTTAATATTCCAACCAAATTTTCTATAACACTAACAAATAACTAATAAATGCTAGTTTTCTTATAATCGGTCATTACCATTTCACTTGGTTTATGACCTTCTAAAGAGATCAAATTAGGCACGTGTTATTTCTTATTAGTTGAGGGTTTTTATTTTTTATTTTTTTGTTTCTTTTATAAGTTATTTAAACATCTTCTTTCTCCCTCCTTACAACCAACACAACCCACCAACCTTCTTACAACCACCATCAAAGCTGCCACTGACACCGCCACTTTGGGCCATTACCGAACAAGGTAAGATCGTCATCCACATCRACACCCTCCCTCGAGCGCTGCCCACAGGTCAGCCCATACTACCGTAACCCAAATCATATCCAAACCACACCTAAACTAGCACAAACTAGCGAAACACAACTGTAGATACCTACATTTGTCTCTAACCCAATACATCCAATGATAAAACACCCCTTACAACACACAAGCTAAATCAAGAGAGCGAGGGCCCTAAAAGAACCAAAAAAYGAAAGTTTTACATTSCAATTAACATATTTTGTTGCTCAAAGCACCCTTAAAAATAAGTTTTCATTTGAAAATAATTTTAACTCATTTTTAGAAATTTTTTAGAATTTTTCTGAGCATTTTCAACAATTTTTGGAATTTTCAACAATTTTTTTAAATTTAAAAGATTTTTTAAATTATCGGAATAAACCCAAATATCACTAAAAATTAACAAAAAACACTAAATTTTAAACCAGACTTTTTTTTTGCAATTTTCCGACTTACGAAACCCAATTTATGAATGTTTGAAGCAAAAACACAAAATTGAGCGAAACTCGCAATCCGAAACATTCCAGAATCTTCCATGGCATGGTTTGCTCCCCAAGCACTATAGGTTCACTGAACCTCAATATGCACAGTGTGTACAATAAAATAAAATAAAAAATATACGATTTTATACACTTACCCCGACATTGCACAACAAAAGGCAAGAAAATCATAGCAAATAAGGCAAATATAGCGCGCACCCGGGGCATAATTTTACCTAACGTCATGTGTTTACACGTGACTTTGGCCTATAAATTAGACACCCCCCCCCCCGACCTTTATTGTTCACGCACAATGAACATTTATACAATGTGACTCTATCAAAAAACTCTCTCATTCTCTCTCCTGAATACACAAACACTCACACAAATTCATTATACACAATCGATTTTCAAAGTTCATTTAAGGTTCTTTAAGAGTTCTCAAGAGTTCGTAGGTGTTCTAAAGGGTACGAATGAAGCTTCACCCTTGATCTAGAGCACCGTGTTTCAAAGAAGGTTTGAGGACAAAGTCTAAATTATAAAGACCCTTTTGCATGCTTGTTAGACATTCGACTTTCTATGTAATTTTGCATGTAATTTGATTAACAACTATTTGATTTCAACTAAAATCAACATTAGCCAAACATTCAATTCTTGCACGAGTGCTTGCATGCTTGTAATCACKCATATTATGCCTCTGTTGAGGTGATTTTACACTTCACCAACAAGTCAACCGCCCAATATTGTTTATGGTACGYTAAGGGGGTTGCCCAGTTGTAATGGATAACCTTGTTAACGTAAAAGGCTCCTATGGTCGTAGACAAAGACTAAAGAAGATATTGAACTTTGGAATTAGGCGTAGTTTGGAACGAAACCGAAGCTTAGGACAAACAAAATTGAAAAGATGKAAATGCCTACCATTAAAATAGTAATGATAAAGTTAGAATACAATTGTATTACAAGGAAGGATGATTACCTCCATMTTAACACATTCGGAAACAAAGTACCAAACTATTGATACATGATGATAGACTACACTATGCTAATGCTAATCTACTCTAAACTATACTTAGCTACTATGGCAAGTTCAACTAAGGAAAGCAATAAATGCTAAAAGAGATAAGTTGATTGTTTGATGTGTGTTTGACGTGTTTTTTCTCCGCTCTCTGCTCCTCAATTTATAAACCTTGAGTGATGAAGAACGTAGGATGACAGTTGACGGTTTCCTACATGATGACGATTGATTGACACTTCTCTATTTGAATATCTATCCTTTCCCTCCAAGATTTCGTTCAAACCGTACTGGGCTTCTTCCTTGGGTCGCGCATAATGGGTCATTATCCATCCTTCTTCTATGGCGCTTGTGTTTGTATTGCTAGATTGAAGTCCATGTGAAATGTCATGCTTTGATCAATATTAGTCAATGAAAGTCAACTTAATATTTTTAATCTTTAGCAGCATTAAACAAGACTGACAAATTTCATGTTTTTCACACTTAATTTTGCATGCTTTGGGTTAACACGAAATATGTTTGTTGCTATCTTTTTGACATGGACTCGTCGTGAATGACCAAGTAGAGGCCACTAGATGCGGGGAGGCGTTGTCCACTACTTCACCCTTATCCTTGTCCCCTAATCCATGCTCATTGGTGCACAACCATACTATGGAGTCCTTTTTRTTGCATTATGACTAGGCAAGGCTTAAAACAAGTTTCGCAACTATTGAAGAGTGCGGTGACGACTTCCTCTACTCGAGTTTTCGAGTATAATTAATGCAACTCCAAGCATACTCACAATATGCAAAAGGCAAGAATTCAATCAGCAAAAAAACCGGAAAAAAACCAGATTAAATGATAAAAAATCAAAATTGAATCAGAAACATCTTGAATCTAAAAAAAACAATAATAAAAAAAATCAAAAAATATAAAACAAAAAATGAAACAACATTAGTAAAAACGAAATAAAAGAAAAGAAAACGAAATTCAGAAAGAAAAAACAAAAAAATAAATCTGAAATTCACAAACCCAGGAAACGAAAAATCAGATGAATGAAATTTAAAAAAATTATCAAAATAAAATTAACCAAACTCAGACCACTAGAAAAAATGAAAAATTGAAAAATAGATAAATCAAACAGGATTTAAAGACCTGAAACAAAAAAACAGTAACATCAGAAAGAAAAACGAATTAAGAAAAGAAATTTGAAAAATAATTAGAAATTCGAAAAAAAAAACAAAATAATGAAAATGAAGAACCCTAGATCTAAAAAAGCCCGGAAGATCCACTAAAATTGGAAAATCCTAGAATAAAAAATACCTAGATCTAAAATCATAAGAAAATTCGACGAACAAAGATTTTTTAAAGATAATTGAAATTAAAAAACTTAATGAGATTAACGAAAATCAGAGAAACAAAGGGACAAGTAGAGGTGATCAAAAGGGCGGGCGGGCCGGGCTTCTATATAAAAATTTAGCCGACACCGCCCAAAAATGAGCGGGCTTATGCGGGCGGGACAGGGTTTTTAAACTAAAAAAATTGGTATTTTTGGTTACCAAAGCCCTCACTTTTCCAGGCGAGTCGGCCACACGGGTCCGGGCTAATGTTGATCACCTCTAGGACAAAGTAAAAAACAAAAATAAGAACCTAACCTAGATGACGACGATGCGTGAATGGAGAGGAGGAGCGGCGCTGAGTTAGAGGTAGTGAATTCTTGCGGTGATCTGAAGCTGCCACTAACGGCAAGGTGAGGTGGGTCGTTGGTAGTCGAACATCGTTGTGAATGAGAGTATAAGAAGAGAGAGAGTGAATGAGAGCATGATAAGAGAGTGAATGAGAGGTTAAGGAATGAGAGTGTTTGAATGAGCATGAGAATTAATGAGAGCATGTGTAATGGCTCCCCCAAATGCTCCCCCAATTGTAGTGGACCCCTTTATGAGTAACTCAGCCATTGTGGGTAGGTTACTCATTACTTACTCATATATGGGGGAGTAGGTTAAATGGTAAGGTAACCAAATTAAAAAGCACATGGGACCACCTTGTTTTATTTTTATTTTTCCTCGTTTTATATTTGTTGCCAATTGTTCTTTGACATGTATTGAGTTAATTTATTTTTCTATTGTCAAATAATGTTGTGGGACATATTTGGGGAAGTTAACTATTGTAGAGAGGTTACTAATAGTTTAGGTGGGTAAATGGAAAAACATAGTGGAATATGATGTGTCAAAAGGAGAAGAGGAGAGAGAAAAGTTGGGGTGCCCAACCATTGCACATGCAGTGAGAGGTTGAGAATGAGAGTCATAATAAGTGACAGGAGAGAGAGTGGGTGGGGGAGAATTGAGAGGAGAGAGAGTGAGTAGGGAGAAATGGGAGCAGAGAGTGAGTCAAAGTAAATTGAGAGGAGAGGGAGCGTCAAAGTAATAAATGGAAAGAAATAAGAATTGAGTCGGCTTTTGAAAAAAAACTATACCGACCGTTGACATGGTTGGTGATGACCGTTTTACGGTCGGTYATTTCTTTAGCGGTTGGTGTTGATTGGTGTAAGTCGGTAATTAACAACTGAATTTAGGTCGGTCGAGTTGCGTTTTCTTATTGTGGATATTGGCAATGTGGGTGATTTGATCGGTGTTGGAAGAAGAGGAACCACCTTTCTTGTTAAAACTCCCACTATTACCCTTAGAGTTCTGGGCTTGATCATCTTCCTCAACAAGGAATCCAAGTTTGTAGAACCTAGCAAATGATTCAATGGTTTAGAACTTGAATGGCTCTCGATACTTGGGCTGAAGATTCTTGATGACCATTCGAACTTGATCTTCCTCACTAGGCCTATTATTCATTTGAGTGGCCTTATCTCTCCACCTGTTAAGGAAAGTATCAAAGTCTTCTTTCTCTCCTTGCTTGGTGGCCCCTCGTTCACGGAGTCCGACAAGGAGCTAGGAATAGTACCTGTACTGCTTTAGGAACTCCTGTTTGATGTACTCCTAGTCATCGATCTTGGTTTGATTCAGGATCATGAACCACCTAGATGAATGGGTGTCTAAAGTAATAGGAAACACTGAAGTGAACAACTCGTTACCCATTCCTTTCAGCGTCATTGCGATATTGAAAGTGTGGAGGTGATCTTTTGGATCTTCGGTCCCTTTGAACTTAAGCAAATTAGTGATGACAAACTTCTTAGGAATCTTTCTCTTGATCTCATAATCAGCAACACGAGGCCAATGTATTGAATTTTCAGACATTTTTTTTACCAACTCTTATATTTGTTCAACCCTTTTTTCCGTCTCGGTCTTCGGAGAAGGAAGTGGTGACTCTTCTTTTTCTTTTTCCTCCTCGATAGAGTCAAGAGGTCCCTCGCTGACTTCATCTCCTTTAGCTCCCCAAATCTTTTTTCTTGGGTTTCAAGGCGAGAATTCACGTTCTTGAGTTGTTCTAGTATAGCAGCAAGTTGTTGTTCGATGCTAGCCATGTGGAGCTMTGCTAAGTTGAATGAGCTAGGCTTTCTTTGTATGGAGGTGCCTTGGAGAACAGGAACACGTCGGGTTTGGCTTCTCATTACTCTTCTAGGCCCCAAATATGAGTCTTGAGCCTTTGCAATCTTGCCTGAATTTAAGAAATGACATTTTAGGATCTAGAAACAAAGATTGGACTTGGATTGGACTAGAAATTGAAAGCTCCTAAGATTGAACCTAATTCGGTATTAAGGTTTTAGACTTAAGGATTGAATTTYAAACTGGACTTGAACGGGCCTATTCCTAGACCTAATTTTGTTTTAAGGTGTTAGAGTTGGAATTGAATTTGAAAGATACTGATCCTAAAGCCGAATCTAGTTCAGTTTAAAGGTTCTTGGGACCTGACTTAGTTTTGAAATTGAATTTGGATTTTGAATTTGAATTTGAAAGTGTCTGATTGGGCCTAACTCAGTTTTGGGCCACTTAAGGTATGGATTTGAAATATGTAAGGTTCTAGGCCTATGCTTGAATTAGAACTTGAAATAGAAGAGGGCTATGAATGGACCTTGTTCAGTTGTTTAAGGTCCTCAACTTGTACTTGGAAGGGATCGAAGATTGGACCTAAGTGAGCTTCAAACGTCCTTAGGTTTGGGCTTACTTTGGAATGGGCCTAGGTTAGTCCTAAGTCAGTTTTGAAGCGCCTAGACAGATTTAAGGGTTGGACTTAAATGGGTCCTACYAATTGAACCAAATTGTGAATTGAGCTAGGGACATTGAGTAGTCTTGGAAAAGGTATTGGATTAGTACCCTTGAATGGTGTCATGGGCTAATGTTCACAAGCAAATTGATAGAAACACAAGTCAAATTTATTCACTTAAGGTTAGAATCTAAGTGAGCTATAGGTTGGTTTGGTTAGGTCGAAGAAGATACCATGCCTAAAAGTAGAGCTTAGTCTAGATATCGCCACTAGCATTAGCGATGTATGGCTAAGTTGCCTCTTATGTGCACGCATCRAGTAACACGTGCACATGGGCATGGGCGGGATAGGACTTGGCTTAGCCATGTGATCCATTAACCACATGCACCAATGGAGTATCCCCCGGCCCCTTAAGGTGATCTCGAGCATAGAACATGCCCATATTGAGACCAAGGAGCCTAAGGTGTGACCCTAATCGGAGGGTCACGTGCACAATCCAATTAATTATGAATATGAAACTACGAGACTTTCAAGTCTGTCCACTCACCTAATGGTGATTATCCCTAGTGAAGTCYCCATTTAGTAGGCGTATGCCCTTATCGGGCCTTAGCCTACGTCGATTTTGAATTGTGGGCTTGAGCCACGGATACTGCACYTGAGTGCGTTGGGGTGTGATGTCGATAGAGGGGATCGCCACTATCCCTACACAGGTTAATCATGGACACCCAAAATATTGGTGCCAAACTAATGCCCCCTCTGTTTGGTCCAGTAACCAGATTATGSGTTCGGGGACACGGTAAGGATCAGATCTTTGACCCAATCTGCTCGCATGTAGCGGCCTCTACTTGGTCTCATTGTAGTTCCATAAATCGTAAATCATAATAATTAAATTCAAAGAGCATATCGATTTAATCTTAGAAATAAAGTACATTAATACAAGAGTTGATTTCTATTATGCATACATCGCTACCTAGCCTAATAAGCGTGATCACTTTGAATTAATTAAATTAATATGGTTCCTAAAATCCGTTTGTCCATAATTAATATGAATTTAATGTGATTCAAGCAAATTCCGGTCTTGATTAAGCAATCATCAAAATAGTCTTATGTACAAAAATAAGGAATCATATATATATATATATATATATATATATATATATATATATATAAAGAGAGAGAGAGAGAGAGAGAGAGAGAGAGAGAGAGAGTGTGTGTGTGTGTGTGTGTGTGTGTGTGTGTGTCAGGATCCAATGAAAACCACATGTTATATGAAAACCAAAACAATAGTGTACAATTTACATTTTAAGGGGTACGCGAAACTTTGAGCTACTGTTGATGAACAGTACACGTGTACCCCTTTAAACCTTCAATGTACCCCATATTGAATTACAAGTATATATATAGATTAAATCGTGACTGTCCATGTTGAAATCCTACGGTCAAGATTAAAAGTTTTTAGTTTTCACCTAAGATTTGTGTTTTCGCATGATCCTATTCATATTCCTATATGTGTGTGTGTGTGTGTGTGGTGTGTGTGATACTATATACATATATATATATTATATATATATATATATATATTTATTTATATATGAATTTACACAAATGCTATTATTTTCCGTCTATTATTGGTTCGGTTATACGATTTCAACTCAACTTTAGTGTGATTATAGTGTGATTGTGATACACTAATACATTCACCTAATCTACGTGAGTGTGAATGCACCACCTCAATGAGAAAGTTGGGTGATTTCCCTAGAGCAATCATGAGGGAGGTTGGGCGCATGACCATATCAAATGCGCAATATGATTTTTCGTAGAGTTCATACAATATTAAGAGTAAAACATGTGTTGTGGGGATCTCAACTTAAATCTTAGAGTTCAAAATTTATTCGGTCTTTGATCAAGAGTTTTGGGGTTGGACTAATGTTCACTCCTAGAACTTGTAAGTTGTTGTCTCATCTACTAATGATAGTGTAGACACCTAAAATGTCTCACAAAGAGTATCAGTGATGAAAATACCGCGTCTGCGTTGTTTCGACTTAGAAAAGATGCTTTGAACTCAAAAAGTTGAAAATATGTGGGGTCATACTCGGAATATTGAGCAAAGGACAAAATAAGGGGCAAAACATTTCTTTTATTATTTTCTATTTTTAGGTTTCTTTTCTATTTTTAGATTTTTTAAAATAATTTATATTTGGTGATCTCCATAATTTTCTGAGCTACCAGTATTTTAGATTATTTTTCTGATTTTTCTACATTTTTTCTATGATTTTTATAAGTTTTTATACGCAGAAAATACAAAAAAAATACAAATACTCAAAAATACTCCGGAAATACGTGGACCTTCTAGAAAACTCTAGAACTCCTTGCTTGGAGAGCAAGGGTTTTCTAGGTGAGTCGAATCAAGGGAATCACAAATAAAATCGGAGGAAATCAAAATATTTCGAGTTTTGGAAAAAAATATACGGGGAAGCCTGCGTATTACGCAGCCCTCTGCGTATATACGCAGACCTGCGATATACGCAGCCACTTGCGTATATACGCAGCTCTCTGCGTATATACGCAGGGTTTTTTCTCCTCGTTTTTTCCCTCGTGCCTATAAATACATGCCTGCCTTGCTCATTCCGAACATACACGATTTTCGAGACACACGTCCTCTCTCTCTCTCTCTCTCAAACACTCTAAACAATTCGTTCTTGAATTCAAAGCATCGATTCTTTTCGATTCAAAAGCAATAAAGGTTTATTTCTGAGATTACTCGCCACTAAACATACCTCTTTTTTCAATCTAATTAATAACTATTACGAGTTTTGATCTAATTAATAACATGTAGAAACTCATCTTTAATCGTTCCATGTAAATATGTAGGATTTTCATAATGTTTTTCGATGTTTTCATTGTTTTGGTTTTCGTTCTTTTCATTTCATTTTCATATTATTATACTTGTCAATACTAACGATTTCTTATCTTGTATAGCGATTCAAGGCGAAAGATTCATTGCGCTCGTTTTTCATCATGAACTAACATTTGTTTTATTTGTCTTATATAGCGATTCAAGGCGGAAGATTTGTTTCGCTTCGTTTTACAAACTACCTTTTGTTTTGTTTGCAGATTTAGGTAAGATTGGTTTGTACACATATTTTGAAGTTCATATACTTCATATTATCATTGTGGTATAATTTGTATATATTTTGCTATAAGACCGGAAATTTATGTGAATCACTTTAAAATCAGATTAACTATGGACAACCGGTTTTTAGGCACCGTTTTAACTTGATTAATGCAAAGTGGTCACATTTTATAGGTTAGGTAGTCTCTTGTGCATAATAGAACACACACTTTCGTAGTAATCTTAGGATTAGTACGCTTCTAAGGTGGAAAATGTAAGTTATGTGCATTCAATAACCGTGATGAATGGAATTGCAATGAGACGAGATAGAGGCCGCTACATGCGGGCGAATTGGGTTACAGATCCGATTCGTACCATGCTCTCGAAACCACGACTGGTTATTGGATTGGACGTGGGGCCATTAATTTGGCACCAGCGTTTCGGGCGTCCGTGAATAACTTTATAGGACGGTGGCGACTCCCCTTACTCGACAACACTACCCAAGCACTCACGTGCGGGTTCCGTGGTTCAAGCCCGACAAAACACCTCGATGTAGTACCAAGCCGCGCGCCCGCTATAACGCGGGGCGCAGCCCACGTCTACAGATAGATTCAATGATATTCAGGGTTAAGTGTTTATCACTTCTCTTGCTCAAAACTATATTATTGCTTTCAAAGCAAATTGTAGGGGATTGTTGGAATAATGGCTTTAAAAGCCTTATTTAACAAGGAATAACGGTTTTCTCTAAGGATTACATTGTGAATGCTATGGCTAGTTGAATTCCTAACAACTAGTAATCCCCACTTATGAGCTTTAACACGATATATCAAATCATATATGGAGGTTACAATAATAATATGGATAGATTATTATTGTGTTTTATGGTACTTGTACCCTTTCTTGTTGGTTAAAAGGTATCTATATAAATAACTGTTTGGTCTCTAGTATGAAGTAGAGAACATTGGATTCATCCACCTTATATTCTCTTGAGCAAGAGCTTGTGTGATTCATCCTCACACTCAAGTACATCAATAGTTGGGAGTGATGTTAATCTTGGGGCATAATTGTACTCCCTCTGTTTTTTTTTAGTTGTTCCAGTTTCCTTTTTGGGCCGTTTTCAAATAGATGTTCAAACAATCTAAAAATACTTTTTACTTTTACCTACTTTATTTACTCTAACATTAATGAATTACTCATTTCTAAGTCAACTTTCATTATTTTATCTACCATCTATTCACCCAAAATTACTATTTCCCATAAAATTTCATTCACATATTTACTCTTTTACCTAACTTATTCAACTTTTTACCCAACTTACTCAACTATTTTATTCAACTCAATCAACTCTTAAAAACCATTCCAAAATGGTATGGAACATCTAAAAAAAACAGAGGGAGTAGGAAATATTGGGTATATCAAGGTTATAATAAAATTTGATATGGAGAAAATACTAAGATGAATTGGAAATGGAAATTGTATGTGATGTCGTGGTTTTAAACCATTGCCTTATAAACACGATTCGAGCTACCCAAGGTACAAAACATTATGGRCAATTTGTTCCCCAAGGTTAACATCACTCCCACATACTCATGTACTTTAGTGTGAGGAATTGGAGTCACACAAGCTCTTGCTCAAGATAGAATACAAGGTGGATAAATGAAATTGTTCTCTCCCCCATACTAGAGACCAAACACCTATTTTTAAGGATATTGTAACCAACAAGAGAAGGTTACAAGTACCATAAATCACAATAATAATCCATTACATAATATGTAACCTCCATATTATTGTGAATTATTGCAATGTTCAAGGCTCGTAAGTAGAGGGTTACTAGTTGTTAGCAATTCAACTAGTCATAACACTTACAATGGAATCCTAAGAGATTACCGTTAAGTATTGTTAAACAAGGCTTTTAAAGTCTTTATTCCAACACTTTCCGCTTGTTTTAAAAAATTAGTGATGGTGCTAATGACAAAAAAATATAGTTCAAAAATCAAAGGATGATTTAAGGGGAATATAACGGAAATATGTGATTTCATGAAAAGCATATGGTATACAATTATGTTAATGATCAGGTGTTTTAGAAGCTTTTCTTGTTGAAAGACAAGGTTAGTATCATAAGTGGTGGTGACGGTGTTGAGTATTGGCCTAAAAAATAGTGATTGCGAAATTTATGATAGAGGACATCAAATCAATCAAGAAGGTCATCCGCGAAGTTGTAAGTCACTACAAATTTCTTCTTTAATTTCCATTTTTAAGCGTTTCAAATAAGGATTCTGGTACCATGTAAATAAGTCATAGTTATAGTTGTCAATTGAATTTTATTAYACTATGTTTATTAGTACTGAACCGAACATGCTATCATTAAATTTATTGATATTGAATTGAACTTACTGTCTTCATTCCAAAAAAGGGGAAACAAATGAATATTCACATATTGCAAGAAAGATATRTAACAATGAAGAATGACATTATAACATCATTGTATATTGTTAAATCTCTTTCTTGACATACGTAAAAATTTTGTTGCCAGTTTTTTTGAAACGGGTGAAGTACATTAATTAATGAAGTGACATCATTGTCATTGAGTTATTAAAATTTACTATTAATTAAAATTACTTTTATTGAATCTTGCTAAAAAGAGTCGAGGAGAATAGTCATGTGATATTTTGAAAGAGGTTATGATAAAAGAACATACACGCCCTTTATCTTGATTAAGAAAAATAGGTATTTAGAACCATCCTCATAATTCTATATGAAACTAACAATATCTCGTCTGAGCTCTAGAACATTGTTTTCTATGTTTAAATGAATATCTTTGCTAACTTAAGCACGATTTCAGCTTATAAATTCAACATACCATATCAGAGTATTAATCACTTAATTTTATATCAATATGTAATAGGATAAAGAATAATTATCATTGATTCATTTGATACAGTGAACTTACCTATCCCTTCTTATTCAATCAATTATTGAAGATAATAATCATATTAAGACTTCCATATTTGTCCTTTGAACCTCACATATCATTATTATCTATTAAACAATTTTAAAATGAAATGGTATTAGGTGTTTTATCAAAAAACACTTGAAGTTAAGAAAACCATCATAGAAAAGAGAAATATTTCAGTTGACTTTTGGTTGACTAATATTGCAGATATCACGTCTTCACAAAAGACTCTATTTGGCGATTGACGCGCTCCCCCTTGGGCCATTGAAAGCTGAAAAAGCAAGGAGAGGGACGTGCAAATACAAATATTTTAAAACCTTAACTACATCACATTGGTGTAGCGGCAACAAAGGGTCGATCTCAATAGGAAACTTTTGTACACTTGAGACTCGAGACTTGATTTGGGGGTGAAAACGTAAGTTTGAAAAAGTGGTTTTGTATTAAGAAAATACAAGGAAATTTACTAAAAAGCTTGAAAATCTTAAGAGGACTAAGACACTAGGAGATCAACTAGTTCCTAATTTGACGAACCATGCCAATCTATAGGGATGGTTCAACACAAAAGAGAGGATCATTGCAATACTTACTAGAAAGTTCAATGGAATTATCATTTCCCCAAATCCTTTTAATCATCCAAAAACAAGCTTGAATTGGAAATGCCTTCCTCACTCTCCTTCTTGTTCAGTGTCAAAATATATGAGATAGCTTTCAAACCATTACCCAATCCTGGGGAACTTGGATGAAATCCTTCAATAACTAATCAAACAACCCTCCCAATACCCATGATGAAATTGCCACTAGAAGCTATTAGGAAACAACAACAATGGGGAAACTCTCAAGGATTGAGCATGTAGGATGATAATCAGACATTGGATCCGACAACTAGATTCAACGATTCCCTGAATTGAGACACTCTGCGGGCTAGATAGACGAAAGACTACTCCGCATCGTAAAGGTGAGGTTGTCAGTATAAGGAAAATGAAAGCAAATAACTCCTAGCAAAGAATTAAAGAACTGATAGAGACTTCTCCAGAAAAGGTAAGAGAATGCAATTCATGCTCCGATGACTTACGAAATTGCATGAAAGACTGATAATCACATCGTTGGGATAATCCTGAAAGAATTGGAGAGCCATTGTTACATTCGTACTACTATCTGTATAAACTACGCTCTAAATACTAGAGTCAATTTGATAAAAATCATTTGTGTAATATTAATAAGCACAAGGGTATGTCATATAGGATCGAAATCTAGCAAGACAAGGATTAGGACGAGTGAGAGGGTAGAAATCAAAGCCATACAAAAGTACCACTAATGCCTCCCACCTGTAGAACTGTACAGACTATAACATATGAAAACTTGACTATATATCATATCTGGAAAGGCACGCAAATCTTATTGAGAGGGATGGACATAACTTGCTAATTACACTCCATGAATCACTGTTATAATGCGTCCCTTTCTACAGGAGATCGAGATAGTTGTGCCACTAATATGAATTAATGTTATATAA
>SNQN01005048.1:6834-21110 GCA_008642245.1 Bassia scoparia | reverse complement strand
ATACGGAAGCATGACCTACCATTATTAATTAAGGGTTAATAAGTACTTTATATTTGAAAAAGTAAACTCAATATTTATGGGTTCGTAAGTTTATTATATTTTCTTAATTAGTTGAACTCTATCGTAAAAATAACCAACATACAATAAACCTATAAGCATTTTAAATAATAATAGTAATAAAAATGCAAACTAAAATAAACATGAGGAGTATGGCCCTAATCCTAAGAAATAAGCTAGACGGCTCCTCTTGAACTCTTCATGGATCGGATCTTCATCCACCTTCTTCATGGGTCTTGTCGTCCCAGACGTCTTGGATTACATAGTATTATTTAAATTCATATGATTTTAATAAAATAAATTACAAAAATACTTAACTATACATAAATCGTATTTAAATTACAAAAATACATCACAATTTATTCATAGATCGTTTTCATAATTTAAATTTTTTAATTATACTAGTCACCACATGCATTCGCAATATCAAATTATATATATATATATATATATATATTCAAGTGCAAAGCCCCTAATTAATTCAACCAATAAAAATCATAAGCACCCTTGTGCAAAAGCCAATGTCAATAGAATTCAAAAGATTTAGTTACAGACCCAATAGATAAATGTTTGACAATAATAATGAGATAGGAGTATGATAGGCTAAATAATTTAGTGGGATAAGGGGAAGGAACACGGCTTCATGCAGGACCAACTCCAAGTTCACTTCAGAAGGTCGGTTTGAGAATTTTTGTGGAATTGGTGAAATATCCATGGAGAGAAGTTTGAATGTTGCGATAAAATGAGATTGGAATTTCAGAGAGTTTTGAGTGTTTTGTGGGTTTAGAAGGGATTTTGCATGTTTAAATAAAGGGTTGAAAGTGACGTTTGATGATGTGGTAAATATGGTGATTTTAACTTGAGCGGTCAAAATTGAAAGGGAGGTAATTAATGGTGTCAGTACTTGAGTGCTTTGATTTATTTGATTTATTTGATTTGAGCGGTCATAAAATGTGTTGAATCAAGTTGAAAATGCATTCGTTTGAGAGTATTTAGGAAGATTAATTTCCGAATGCAATCCAGCTAATTTCAAGGAGATAATTTTGATAAAATTTGTAATTTTAATATTACGGAAAAATAAATAAAATTAAAAAATAAATAAAAATAATTTGTTTTGTGGAAAAAATTAATTTGACTTTGAACTATTGAAGAAAACAAAATTTGGGCCTTGACACTTAAACACATAATATCAATAAGGTTTGTTTAAACATACGTGATAACATGTTAACACACAAGTGAAGTACATGCATTTACTCAGTGTAATGTTATTCACATAAAATTGTGCATGAGATATACATATAAGTCTTAGTCCTTAGAGAACATACCTTGGGAATTTTGGATCACCTCTTTAGGATAGTTGAATCATCCCAAGTTCCATGCGCATTCTTTCAAAACGATCTCTTGCTAGTGCTTAGTCAAAATGTCAGCTACTTGATTCTCAGTTTCACAAAAATCCTGTTTGATTAAGCCTTTTTCAACATAATCTTTTAAGAAATGATGTCTTATATGAATATGTTTGACTCTTGAGTGATGTACTGGATCTTTTGAAATACAAAATTAATTGGCTACTGGTATTATCACAATAAATGGAGATGCAATCTACCTTAATCCAAAGTTTCTTAGTTGTTGTTTGATCAAATGACTTGTGAACAACATACTACTGCAGCTACATACTCAGCCTCTGCAGTAGAGAGAACTACAGTATTGTTTCTTAGATTCCCAAGAAACTAAACATGACCAAGGAACTGGACTATTCCTGAGTACTCTTTCTGTTTACTAAATCACCTACATAGTCAGCATCTGTAAAGCCTCTTAAATCAAAGTTGTCACTTCTAGAATAGAAGAGACTTAGGTTCTCAGTTCCTTTCAAATACCTGAATATCCTTTTCACAGCAATTAGATGTGATTCCTTAGGATTGGATTGAAAACGAGCACATACACCTACACTAAAAGGATATATCTGGTCTACTAGCGGTGAGATATAAAAGAGACCCAATCATACCTCTATAAGTTCTGATCAACTGAGATTCCTTTTGGACTTCATCTAGCTTAGTACCAGTTGCCATAGGAGTATCATTTGTTTTAGCTTGATCGAAGTTATACTTTTTTCAAAAGTTCCTTAATATATTTTTGCTGATGGATAAAGTTCCCCCTATCTGTTTGCTTAATTTGCGAACCATAAAGAAGTTTAACTCACCCATCATACTCATTTTCAAATTCTCCACTCATTAAGTCAGCAAAGTATTTACACAATGTTTCAATTAGTGGCACCAAATATGATCTCATCCACATAGATTCGGACAACTAAAAGATCAGTTCCTTTTGCTTTAAAAACAAGTTTTGTCAACCTTTCCTCTTTTAAAATCATTTTTAAAGAAAACTTTGAAAGTCTTTCATACCAATCCCTTGGTCCTTGCTTTAGCCCAAGCTTAAACACATGATTTGGAAATTTTTGGTTTTCAAAGCCTGGAGGTTGTTCAACAAAGACTTCCTCCTGTAAGTAATCATTTAGAAAAGCACATTTAACATCCATTTGATATAGTTTGAAACCCATGAAATATGCAAAAGCAATTAAGATTCGAATAGCTGCTAACCTTGCTACAGGTGCAAAAGTTTCTTCGAAATCAATGCCTTCTTGTTAATTATAACCTTTTACAACTAGTCTGCCTTGTTTCTTACTATAGTACCATATTCATCTTAGTTTTTATCCTAAAAACCATTTTAGTCCAATTACTTTTTATTTTTAAGAAGAGGTTCAAGATGCCATACCCTTGTTTCTTCAAACTCATTTAATTCGTCTTGCATGGCATTTTATCCAGTATGCATCCTTAGAGCTTCTTCATTATTTTTGGGTTCCACGATGGATTGAATGCATGGAAGGCATAGAAGTTTCTCAGCTGAGCTCTCGTTTGAGTTCCTTTATTGATATCACTTATAATGAGATCGGTAGGGTGAGATTTATGATGTTTCTAGGGTTTAAGCTGGAATCCCTCACAGGAACTCCTTGTTGAGCAAACTCAGCTTGAGTTCCTTCTGCCCCTTCATTCTCTTCAGCTTCTCTTCTCTCTGCCATTTTAGGTTGAGGAACTTCATGTGCCTCTTCCTGAACTGCAGGGATGTCTTTATTCAGCTTACTGGATTCCTCATCCGGATCTAGCTTTCTAACCATCCAATTTCAAAATCATTGTTATCAAGTTCCTGCATCTTCAAATGTGTGTTAGTTTCATCAAATTCACAGTATACTTTCTTCAACACACATAGATTTGTTATAGACTCGATAAGCCTTGCTGTGATTAGAATAGCCAAGAAATACAGCTTCATCACTTCTTTCATCAAACTTCAAAGTTCTTTTACCATTGTTATGGATAAAACATTTACAACCAAATGTTCTTAGATGTGAGATGTTAGGTTTTCTGCCATTTAAACAATTCAGAAGAGTCTTGTTAATTATAAGTCTAAGAGGGACTCTATTAATAAATGTAACATGTAGTATTAATGGCTTCACCAGAAACTTCTTGCAAGACCACACTATTAAGCATGGTCCTGGCCTATCTTCAAATGTCTTGTTCTTCCTTTAACAATTCCATTTTATTGAGGAGTTCTTGAGGCTGAGAATTATGATTCATGCCACTTTCCTCTGCAAAGCTCATCAAACTTAGATTTTTTCAAATCAGTCCATGGTCAGACCCTTATATGAACTATTTGAAATTCACTTGATATCTGTATCCTTTTGGTAAAGGCCAAAATTCATCATAAGTTTCATCTTTGTTGGACAGAAATATACCCAAGGATTTAGAATAATCATCTAAAAAACAAGAACATATCTTTTACCACTTCTACTTTGAATTCTCATAGGACCACAGAGATCCATAGAATCAGTTCTAATGGTTTGGTTGTAGTTATCATGTTTTTTGCTTGGAAAAGAAGATCTTATTTGCTTCCCCCTCACACATGCATGCGCACATATACTTGCTAGGGAACTGACACTTGGATGTCTAACTACTAAGTTCTTTGTATACAACTTTTCATGTGTGAGAAAGTTAGCATGACCAAAACATTTGTGCCAGATTAAAGCATCATCCTCAATTACACTGAGACATGTTAGATTGTTCCTTGGGACAGAATTGAGATCCACTGTATAAGTGTTCCCTTTCCTAGTACTTCAAGAACAATAAGTCAAGTGTGATTTGAGATTTGCAATTTTCAGTAGTGAAGTTAATTGTTACCTTTATCACCAAATTGAGAGAAATACTTAAAAGATTATGCTTAAACCCTCGACCTCAAATTTCCCAAATTCAAACAGTTTCGAATGAACATCTGGGCAGTGTTTGTTTGTTCGAACCTCTTTCGAACATATTTCAAACAATTCGAAATTAAATATGGGTATTTRGAACAAATTGCAACACTTTTTGTGCACTTTTATAATCAAATTTCAGCAAAAACAAGATTTTCGCATCAAATTTCAATCTAATTGAACCAAAATCGAAGATTTAACATATAAAAAAATTGGGGAAAATTAGGGTTTTTAATTGTTTTGAATCAAACTCTTTGATTTCAAAACAAAAATCACAATTGAATGTGTGTTTTTGCAATTGATATTAAAATGAAAGAAAGCCCTAACATAATTTCGACATGTATTGAAGAATTTCGGATCAAATTTTCGAATATGGTTCGTTCGAACTCTTCGAACTGACACTTTTTTAAAAAAAAAAATAAACGAAATTATGAAATTCATAAAATTAAAATCAAATTTTAATTTTAATAATCTAAGTATCAAATACTAAATTTCAATCAATTAAAACAAACTTTTAATTATCCAAATTAATCCATATATCAAATCCCTTCTTCCCTAATTGAATTATAAAGAATMGCGTCAAAATTATGAACAACACCAACATATGCAAGCGGCTAACTATACTATTGTTGGGGTTTAGATACGCTCAATGGAATTTCAAGAATCATATTCGTAACATCTAAACAGGATCACCACATGGTATATTGCAAGTGGTATGATGAGTTCCACATGATGTCAGGTGAAGACCAAGAGAGCTATGGTGAAGAACGAAAAGTGAGAGTCAGATCAATTCGTCACTTTAAAACAAACAAGGAAACAKAGAAACATTAAAGGGGTCAGGTGTGTTTGCGTGGAAATGATTTTGACGCCTCTCTCCTTCTCACTTGTTGCTCACTATCCATATGAGGGGAGAAGAGTGCCAAAATGGTACGGAGTATGTTAGGAATGTAGGAGATTAACTATTTACTATTCATTTCTTGTGCGATAATAAAAGAATGTGATAYAATATTGTTAGTAGTTTGTTAGGATATTATATCGTAGGAAGATTGTTTCATATATTAGATTATCTTAGACTTGTATACATAGCTATGAATTCATGAATAATATACAACACAATTTATCGCCAAACACAATTCTTAGCAGAGTACACGGATTGCCAAAAGCCCAAAATCACCACCCTCGTTTGCTTTGAGATTTATGTACTTCCTTCGTATCTATAAAATAATACTCTGTAACAAATAAATTTGCATACATTTCAAGCGAGTGTTTTAATGATATAAATGCTCAAATTAAGAAAATTAATTTAACAACTAACTTATTATCTCATTCTTAAATGTGTTTATAGAAAGCTTAATCAAATGATGCTTATAATAAATATTTTCATTGTTTCCATTCAATTGGTAAACCAAAAACCTAGTAACCATAATCGATATCATTACATTTTCTATCTCCTCTTAAAAAATCATTTTTGTTACATTTCCTAAATTCTTACCAATCACATACTAAGGTTTTTTGGGCAAATAGAGGGAATTCCTYCTAGTTCATATACAGATTTGTAAATAGTGAAAAATTGATGGCATTGTTGTGATAAATTSAACTTTTATATTTAAAAAAAAACTGAAATCCAATTATTAGTGGAAGGTAATACGAGATCTACCAAAACATAGATCACCATAAGAGATAATAACTAAATACCAATTAAAATGGATGAACTAAATATATTTTTCACAAAACATAGATCACTATAAGAGATATCTACTACTCCATAGATGCTCCTCTTTATCATCACAACTTCTTCATAAAGATTTTCGCAAGGAGTTCTATCAATTTGTAATAATTTTGAAGCATTTTCATGAGTCGTATGAAGAGTTTGAAGACCGGATAGGAAACCACGCTCTTCAACTCACCGCTCTCCCATGCCCTTTCCTCTGTTATGGTAGTAATTAGGATATATCTTTGTTAATTAGCTGTTAATTAGTTGTAAGATATCTTRAGGATATATCTTTGTTAATTAGCTGTTCATTAGTTGTAACATATCTTTGTTAGATATTAGTTAGATATCTTTATGTTTAGTTGTCTATAAATACTTGTCATYTAAATCAGTTGTAATTAATAAATCAAATAATCAAAATATAATTCCCTTCTCTTAATCTCTGTTTCTTCTTCTCTGAATTCTTCTTCTTTCTCTCTATTTTRTATCCTATTTTTATTATTKTTCTTCTGTTTTTACTATCTTTATGGTACTGTAATTTGTACCACAACAATGGTATCAGAGCCAGCCCATCACCCTTCCACCATTGAAACCACCTTCTTCTTCGTCTTCTTCTTCCGCACTTCCAGATTCTTCGCCCTSTCCTTCAACAACAAGATCATTGTTAGCTCGATTTTCTTCCAATTTCGCACTTCCAAATTCGTCATAATCATGCTATTCTAACCTCTTCTTCTTCTTCCTTRAACACAAGCCTAAACTTCATCACACCCACCAAATTCCTCCGTCACAATTCCTTCAAATCTCCCTCAAACACCAAAATTCCAGCATCAAAATCCAATCTTTCTACAATCTTTGGCACTGCACGCTAACTGTTTGTGAAAATACCCAAATAGCAAAACACCTTCAAAATTGCATTTTTTCTTCAAGATTGTATGCGTCATACACCAAATTCAAGGCTGCAATGGAGGAGCATATTACGTCCCTCAAAAGGAAGCTGGAAGATCAAGCCAGAAAATTTGATATAATGATGCAATTGATAAGAGAAATCAAAGACAGTAGAAATTTTGTTTCTACTCACAACTCCGATCCTTTGATGGATTGAATGGTATGCCTGCTAAACTTGAAATCCCAAGGTTTGATGGTAGTAATCCCAGGTTGTAGATTAAAATTTGCAGTCGCTATTTCAAATTATGCCATATACCATATGAAAATAGAGTAGATTTTGCTTCTTTGTACATGATTGGTACAYCCGAAACATGGGTAACAAGCTATTTATCTGTTAGACATCATGTTGAGTGGGATGATTTTATCTTAGATTTATGTGCTAAATTTAAGGCTGAAAGTGGTAGTACAGCACTAGAGCAGTTTGATAAACTAATACAACATGCTTCTTTGGAGGAATATATTGTTAGTTTTGAACACTTAAGATCCATCATGATGCAAAGTGGCCATTGTTTGCCTAATTCTTACATGCTGGACAGCTTTGTGGGTGGACTCCAACCCTATATTAAATCTGTGGTCACAGCCTTCAAACCACAAACCATATCAGAAGCAATCAAGCATGCCAGATTCCAAGAACACATTCAATCAATCACTGCAAATAAGCCTTGCAAWGTACAAACACAGCSTGCTTACAACCCAACACCTCTACAAAATATTCCATCCAACTTCAAACCACCATTGTTTCCAACCCCATCATTGTTACCTATAACACCAAGTATTGAGGATGGGTCTAAAAGGTGCAACAAAACTGCTTTGGTAAGTGAAATTGAGTCTAAAGTTGTTATGGGAACAATTGAAATTGAGGAAGTGGTTGTGAAATCTCACAATTTGGGTTCTAGGACAGCACAAGCTTTTGATTCTGCTGTTAAAATAGTGCTTCCATGGATGTCTCAAGTTGTGGAAAACTCACTGCTACGCCAAGGCTGTCAAGAAACCYAAAAGGAGGTTATTGGAAAGCAATTTGAAATTTCTGGTATACTTCAGAGAAGGGTCTTCAAGCGACATATTGATGTTTGTATTGAGTTAAGTTGTCCRTGCTGCTGTAACAATGAAGCTTGGTCAGATTATGCTCCTGTAACTTTCTGCTGCTACTGTTCTCAAGGTTGTAGTAACAAGCCTAATTTCCATCGTATGCACAAGCATTGCTTGATTACTAACCAAGACTTGAGGGCAAGTCTTTTGACGAGGGGAGGAATGTTATGGTAGTAATTAGGATATATCTTTGTTAATTAGCTGTTAATTAATTGTAAGATATTTGTAGGATATATCTTTGTTAATTAGTTGTTAATTAGTTGTAAGATATCTTTGTTAGATATTAGTTAGATATCTTTGTGTTTAGTTGTCTATAAATACTTGTGATGTAAATTAGTTGTAATTAATCAATCGAATAATCAAAATATAATTCCCTTCTCTTAATCTCTGTTTCTTCTTCTCTGAATTCTTCTTCTTTCTCTCTATTTTCTATCCTATTTCTATTATTKTTCTTCTGTTTTTACTATCTTTGTGGTACTGTAATTTGTACCACAACATCCTCACTCAAAGCTAGAAAGGARCGCCTTTTTTCAGCCAYATAGCGAGCAATCCCTTAGCCTCGATCGAGAGAAATAGAGGATCAATCGAGAATTGGGGTTTCACCAGCGTTGACGATAAATCTTGATTTGATTTTCTTCATTCTTTTTTTTTATTTTGTGTTGGCTTTGTAGTTGAAATGCTAATAAATCTGTGACTTGTATACACATAAAGCCACAATAATACTACGGAGTAAAACTCTTATGGAATACAAAGTTTGATTTTATTTACCATGACTTGTACAGTTATACAACATCTATACTTTATTAATATGTGCACATTTCACAATTGGTCTACTCTATTGATGTGTGCGTAATGATAGGTTTTTTTAAAGTCAAATTTTTTATTCTTTTGACGAGAAAAAGTCAAATTCATCCTATTATATGTCGTCCAAACAAGTTTGATCTATTAAATAATAAATAGATATAAAACTTGCATTAAAAAAAATTAGACATAAAATGAATCCATTTTATTGTTTCATAGCTTCTGTGTAGTTGGGGGCATTTTGAATCTTTGAAAAGTTCAAAAGAATATTTTTCAATAATTTTAGCTTCTTGTTTAATTAGATGGGGGCCGTAATAGTTGTCAAGTGCTTGTTTTTATTAGATTTGCTTTCAAAGTTTCAATTGCTTTACATTTCCTTTATTATCTTGTTTTGCCAAATTAACACAGGTCACATAAAAAACCACACTAGAAATATGAATGATATAGTACTAGTAACAGTCAAATAAAGAATACAATCGTTAACCATAAAACAATGTAATCCTTACTTGAAGAAAATTTATAATGATGAGAACATAGACCTATTAGCTTACCCTAAATTGACTCAAAACATACATTACCCTGTTGCCTAAATGCCTAGCTCCCTTATTACTGTCAACATACAAGAGTTTCTGCATCTGTTACTTCTGCACCAAACCGTCTTTCCATCTGTCCTTAGCAGGCACAGCGGAATTTAATTAGCCTTTGTAGCAGCGAATCTCGAGTGCTGAGTAGCGGAAGCTCAGATTCAAGTTAAGGGGTCGAACAACATAGTTGACACCCTAACCACTTATCAGTTTACCAAGCTCCACCTATAGAGTCAAATTATTTGAAGCAAAATATYGTCAGTTTCAAAAGCCCAAGTCTAGCAAAACTGTTATGAAGTGTTGTCTTGTTGTGGGCATTGGCCAGCATATTCACAGCATGCCCCTTAATGAATCGTAGTAATAATCATACATACTTCGTAAAAAGAAAATAGCATATCTTGTTTCACCAAATTAACACAGATGAGTAGAAATATGAGTCTAATATAGTACTCTGTAAGTCTGTAGTAAATCTAGAGTGACAAGAGCTAAGATGTTACAATGCATAGTTATCATACTTCTAGTTCTGGCAGAGATAAAACCAACACAATTCTACAGTTTATCAAACAAATACTACGTCTGCTCGAGACTTCTGAGGATATAGCGCAACTTATGCCTCACGAACAGTTCGGAACCCCCTGCCTGTGCAAGATGCAAGGGAACTATAGTTACTAAAATAAAGAATAAAATTGTTAAACATAAAACAAAGTAATTATCACTTAAAGAAACTTTATAATGATGAGGCCATAGACAATACTTTGAGCTTACAGAACTTAATACCTAAATGCCTAGCTCCCTTCTTACTAATTTACTACCAATTCAATTAGTTACTTCTGCAACGAACCATCTGTCCTTAGCAGGCAGAGGGGAATTTAATCAGGCTTAGTAGCAAGGAAATCTCAAGTGTTGAGTACCGGAAGCTCAGATTCAAGTTAATGGGTCGAACAACATAGACACATAGTTGACGCTTTAACCACTTACCAGTCCACCAAAGCTCCACCTATAAAGTCAAAGTATTTGAAACACCAAGAATTTTAAACAGTTCGCCTAAATATAGAGCAAAATATGGCCAGTTTCAAAAGTCCAAATCTAGCAATACTGTTATGGAGT
The DNA here is from genome assembly GCA_008642245.1 of Bassia scoparia. NCBI lineage: Eukaryota > Viridiplantae > Streptophyta > Magnoliopsida > Caryophyllales > Amaranthaceae > Bassia > Bassia scoparia. The sequence goes on along the minus strand of SNQN01005048.1, from coordinate 10,522 downwards.
GTTGTCCTGCTATGGCCATTGGCCAGCATATTCACAGCATCGTTTTCCAAACWTGATTTACTATGAGACTAAACTAAAGAGAAAAAATGGAAAAGGTCATCAATAACAATGAAATTGATCAACCAAAAGCTAGTTTCTAACACTTTCAAGGACTTACACTCATACCAACCATTACCGTCTATAAGTTATAAGCTTAAAGCTTACAATGCCAAAAATGGAATTGAGCTTCCCCATATATAATGCATCATATCCGTTGACAACAGCTAAACAAATAGYTTACCAAAAATAGGAATCATATCTTCAGTTTTCAAAAGTGAACATTAGATGTTTCTAACTTACACAACAATATTACAAATAATCTCCGGCCTGCAGCCTGCAGAAAAGGGTCAAGGTTAGACAAACAATATTACAAACTGAAACATTTACCTGCATGAGCATGATCAATGAATTAATCTATCGACACAAAAACAAAGAAATATCATATTCAATAGTATCACTTACCAAAATGATAGACAAACATCTATTGAAGTACCAGGTGACGACCCAAATGTAAACTTTGACAACAAGGACGGCCGCTTATGTCACACTTGCTTGACATATTCAGATATTCACCAGAGAATTGAAACTCGCATGCTGAGGAACTATGAATGAGAAACAATTTCTCACATAATTCATATTCTTTCCATAAAGTTGAATCTTTCCTTCTACTTGGTACAGAAACATCAAGCGAAAGAAGCTTCAATACTTTAGCGTATCTCATAATGTACCCGATCATCTCAACATCATCCTTACTTCCCTTGAACCGTGAAATCTTTATAGTCTTAACATTAGTCAAACCACATGGAGGTGCATATTCTGGCGCACCCCAAATTAAAACCTGCTCTAGATAGTTTAGACTAAGAGCCTCTACATTGGGACAGAATCTCAGGAACCCTAGCACATCATTCCAGCTGAAGCCAAAACGATACAAATGAATTTCCAGGTAAGTCAAATTATTAAAATTTGGAAGAAGGCTATCATCTAGATCGGCAAAGACCTTGAATGTAGTAGGATTCAGGTAAAGCGAGGTAACACCAGAAAGCAACTCAGCAAGTTCAAGTTTGTTGCTATGACTGTCCATCAACCCAGAACAGAAGCCAAGATTTGCTGTGATTAATGCACTTGGATGCTGGACAAAGCTTACAAGATCCAAACAAAGAAAGTGTAATACAATTTCTTCTAGTTGCGACAAATTGATCACCAATTGAGCTTCTTTGCTCGATTCAACATACAATTTCTTCAAACTAAGAGCAGATAAATCCAAACAAGGTTCACCCCCTTTCAAGCAACCGCGTATTGACAATTGTTCCAAAAGCGTGCAAGACTTGAATAGTTTCTTCAAAAATTCAGGATGAATATCATTGACACTGAAATAAAGTATCTTCAAATTTGGAAGACAGGGGATAACTCCCGCATCATAGTTAAAATTTCCCTTCAAATTGAGAACCACAATGCTATGACATTGAAACATACAAGTTGGCAGCCTAACAGGAGGAAGACCGAACATGCCGGAATATTTTGCTTGTAGCTCAATTTGCTCAACATGTCTACTGCAAACAGCAATAATACAGGATTCCAGAGAGGAGCAATAGGATTGTACATTATCATTGGTAACATCATCAGGCAAGGAAACACGTAAGCTGTGAATTTTAGGAGATGCGAACCTTGTAAAGAGAATATTGACGGTGGGTAGCCAAGGGCGTTTAAATCCTAATTTAGAGTCGAGATCAAGGCGAGTGAGTTGAGTCCAAATGTGGCGCCATCGCCGAGATAAGAATGACGTTGCGATGGCTAAACGTAATGGGAGGAGAGCAAGAATATCAGCCAAGATTGGATCTGGGAGTGAACTCAATCGATCAATTTCAAGTTTAAATCTTTTCGCGCCAATTTCCCCCATTCTTTGACCTAGGGTTTCACAATGGGAGATGAGACTTCAATCTTTAATGCTAAACAATTATTAATCGAATTATATAGCATGTAAAACTCAAGAAATCAGCACACAGCAAAGTCATTCATTCGAAATTAATCAACAAAAAACCAAAAATAATCAGCAGTACATAAACATGAACTAAAAAATAAGCAAATAAAGAAGAAGATTACCAAATTGAAGGAGTAATGATACTTGTTGGATTCTGACCTCACCTGATCCCAAGCTTGTTTAGATGATGGCTTGGATTAGAGAATTCTATTAAGAAGATGAATTTGTGTTCTCAAGTATTAAACCGAATTGTAACAGAACTGAGCCKAGACAAAATTGAGAGGTAAACAGAGAGACTCTACCACATCAACTTTCCACTAATTTAAACTCACTTCAGATTCTRTATACTTTTATACTTTATRTCAAGACTCTAATAAAAACTCACTTTTTTTATATATTGGGCCCTTATTCCAAATGTTTRGATATATTTCTCAAATTCCAGTTGAATCCACTAAAAGAGGACTTGGAAACTAGTTCGAACCTCAATTGGTCTTCGGATCTCGAGGACCTTGATAAGGACAAGGAAACACCTTCGCCCACCACCTCTTRTGGGGCCACCACCTCTTCTGGAGTGGTCCTTTGGAGACTATGGGGTCATCCCTAGGCCTTTGAGCTTCGCAATGCTAGTAGATTGCCTACCACTCAAGTTAAAAATCTTGAATTTTCACCACACTTTATGATTTGTTGATAGTGCGTTCGAGTGTCCTTTTACTCATTTGGATAACTTTCTTGTGCTTTGTTACATGGTGAAACAAAACAATGTAGCACAAAAATTCATCCGAATGTATATTTTCCAACTCTTTTTAAGGGACAAGACCAAGTACTAGTTGAGGTCCTTGTCCGAAGGGAGATTGATTACTTTGGGATGAGTTTACAAAAAAATTTATGAAGAAGACGGTCGAGTATAGGTGGAAGATCTCTAGCTTCAAACATGAAATTGATGAGACTRTGACTGATGCGTGGGAACGCTTCAAAGAGCTTCTCTGTGCTTGCCSCCATCATCGTTTTGCAGAGAMTATATATAGAGATGTTGGGACAAAAATATTCCTTATCTTCAATATCAAACAATCGTAAAAAAGTTCCATTATATAGCAAATAATGAAAGTGGGTGATTCCTCCATCGAATATAAATARAGAAGTAGTAAATAGAATAATTGATCATTTAGATGGTATCAATTTGAGTCAAATTAATTTAAAATCATTTATTTTACAACTTAAGGGAACCATATAGAAAAAACTAAAAAAAAACTCAAGAGCACCTTGTAGAACTTTAGATTTAGAAGGGTGGTACAATGTAGAAAAACCCAAAAATTCGGCGGTACAATGAATAAAAACCGAAAAAAATTAAGGAGGTTGCTCGAGGATATAGAATGTTTTATGTCTAGTGGCGAAACATCGGGGCTGCAGCCCCGCCAATTTTTTTTTCTTTAAAAAATAGGTTAAATTTGCTAGTTTTAAGAAATAAAAATTAGGTTGATTTTTGTATTCGGTCCTTGCAATAATACAAAATAAATCTTTTGGCCCCCTCCAATATTCTTTACTAGTTTCGCCCCAAGTTATGCCTCAATACCGTTGATATTCCCTGTATGCGCGAGATGCAAGGGAACTTTACTTAAATAAAGAATATACTTCGCAATTGTTAACCATAAAGCAAAGTAATAATCATCACTT
>SNQN01005047.1:35445-47224 GCA_008642245.1 Bassia scoparia | reverse complement strand
CTCAACGACAAAGACAAAGCAAGAAGACAGCTTTTCAAAAAATAAAATACTATTGCATGTTGAAAATAACGTTGAAAGAATAAACAACAAATTAATTAGAGTGGTTGACAATTAACTATGGTCAAGTTAAAGGAGGARTAWGTAKCTAACAGATTCTACAAAGTTGCTAACACCGTCAAATACAAGTTAACAAACAGTCCACATGCAAGTAACATAAAGTTGAATTTATTTACAAAAAAACCAAGTTATATAATAAATCTGAATATAACCGATATATACTAGTTAGTCCCCTTCCTCTTTTATTTTCTTTTTGCTTTTTGATAATGTTTGAGTAGTGTAATTATCTAGGATTTAAGTTGAACCCTAATATGAATTATATGTTATGATTTGATCCCAAATCCCCAATTTCAATTAGTTGATTGTTCATCTTTGCTAGGGTTGGTTTTATTACCAATATTTGATTAGAAATAGTACTTATTGAATGTGATTAGGTTCGTGACGAAAGTTGGCTCTTAATCGATTTTAGAACCCTATAAAAAAGTAGGAAAAATCATCACGAAAGTAGTTGATCGGACTTGCTAGGATTTTAGGATGCTATTCTTAATATCTCTATTATGTATGATTCCATGAAAATAGTTATGATTACATAGTTAGGGAAGCCATTGATTGATCGAAAGAAATCCTTGGTATTATTACAGGGCGCATCTATCTTGTTGAATATTTTTCTAATTGATTTGGGGTAAGATTAATGATTACGTATGTTTATATTAGCGGGGATACTTAATCCTAGATATTTTAGTTCTTTAAATTTCTTTAGTTAGTATTAGTTTCCAATTCTCCTTTTTTTATTTGTTTTACTCGACTAATTGTAACTCTTAGCGACTAATAATTAATTGAACCATCTCTGTGGGAACGACCCTGACTTACACTACTACATAGTTAGAAGGTTTAGTTAGGTAAATTATTATCTTTGTTAGGTGCGCAACACGCCTATCAATAGACATGCTGAATATTTGCCTGATCAATGCACTGCTTTTTGTGGTGATGATCTCCTTAATGTCTCGGCTTTCATAGTCACCTTTAACCTCCAGGAGTTGTTCATTGAATTTGTCCCATATTATACCATTACGTACTTCTCTTAAAATTGAGGCACCAAACTTTGCTTTTACAAAGAGTATTCCAGAATTTTCTTTGTAGGGAGAGCATAGGGGAACCCTGAGGGGAAAATTCCCAGGCTTCTTTGATTATATCATTAGATTCAGCACATTTAAGCCACAAAGCTTCCATTTTGTACGACCTCCTTCTTCTTCTACTAATTGGATGAGTGTGCAAGACAATTGGTGCATGATCAGAAACCAAAATTTCATTCTTCCACACGAAGCTTTCAGGGAAAAGTTGCAACCATTCAGGATTAGAATAAGCTCTGTCAAGATCTTCATACACATTGTCATCATCCAATCTATTATTAGTCCAAGTGAAATTTGCCCCAAAGCTAGGAAGCTCAGAAAGATTGCAAGTTAATTTCCAAAAGTGAAGTCATTTGCCCCTTGAATATAATTATTTCCCCCCATTTTTTGACTCTGAAATTCCACTTGGTTAAAGTCCCCAATGAAGCACTTTGCTCCTTCATAGGTTGAGTTGAGCACAAAAATCTCATCCCACGCAGTCCTTCTTTCTTCTAAGTAAGGTGAACCATAAACAAGGAACAGGTAGTACTTCAAATCAGCTTCATTCATATCAAGTACAATAACATTCTTGCTACAATGCAACACATTAGCTTGGATTGTGGTGGACCAAGCAACAAAAAGGCCACCAGCACATCCACTAGAGTCAATACCAGCAAAATTAAGAAAACCTTTCCTACCAAAGCTAGGGACCAAACTAGCTACATCAGTCTTAGTTTCACTGAGGAAGACAAAATCAGGGTTGATCTGAGAGACCAACCACCAAATGTGTGGAATTGTCAGGGTTCCCTCTGTACCAACCCCCCTACAATTCCACATCAAAGTCTTCATCTAATCACTTGAGGCTTTTGGCCAGCCTTTGAGCCCTTTTCACAACTTCCTTCTTCACAGTCACTTGCACTATCTTCAGACATCCATTCAATTTTGAGTGCTCTATCCTCTCCTTCAGCAGCCCTAGATGAGCTTTCTCCCAGCTTTAGTAGTTGAATCTGCAAACACAGCTTCTTCTCCTTTTAGAAGAACTCTAGCAATCCTCTTTCTTTTCAGCTCAGCAACTTCATCCAGCTTGGCATGAACTTTGTGTCCCAGCTTCATTTGTACTTCAGTCCTCTCCTTTCTCTCCTCAGCAATTTTCCGTTGTGTTTTCCTGCCCATGCAGCCAAAAAACTTCCTCTTCCTCTTATCTCCAGAGCTAGAGGACTCGGAGGTAACCAGTTTAATCACATGCATAAAGTGGGTAGGGAGATCAATAGAAGCACTACTATCACTTCTCGGGGAGTTTTTTCTAGGGGAATGCTGTAGGGAATCCTCAGGAGGCACAACCAAGTGGTCACTATCATAATCTTGAGGTAAAGGAGCCTCCTGTTGTACCTGTTCCAGCTGAGCATGTTCTTGGTCTAAGGGTTTTGGGATACTTCTTCTTACAAGAGGGACAATGGTAGGATCTTCCTCGTCACTTTCCCTAGAGCTTTGACAGGTGTCAGGCAGTTTAGGTTTTCATGTGGGGGAATAGGGGACTGAATTTGATTTGGAGGGCTAGCATTTCGGTGGTCTGGAGAGGAAAGGGAGCAAAAAGGCTCAACCAGAAGTTGTAGGGCTCTCCAAAGATTATAAGAGTGGCCAAACACAGGGAGGTCCAGAGCTGGTGCCGATTGGGCTGGCAACTGTTGAAATTCAAAGGACTCAAGTGAATGGAAGGAATCCCCACTTGAGGATCCACTTGAGGCTTCAGAAAAATATGGAGCAGCCCAAATCATTTCTCCCAAAGTATTAAGTTTGCTAGATGGATAATTTGTGGTTGGGCTGAGAGGGTTGGACCGAGGTGAAAACGGGTCAAGGATGTTGAAAATGGGTACAAATAGCCTATTCTCAACTCTCACCAACTCATTGAGATCCTCAATGTTACCATAAAATAACCTTTCCGAGGTAGCAAACAAATGTGCCAAATCATGGTCCATTTTAGTACTAAAAAACAAGGAAGACACTTGGGAAGAATTAGGGTTTTTTGTGGATATAGTGAGAGGGACTAAACGGGAAAAGACCAGTGAAAAGCGGGGGGAATAATCGTTGCCCAATACGCTTCCTTTATAGAGGGGTGGTTGGGTAAACAATAAATTGCCAGGAATAGTAAGACTAAAAGACTTTGCATGCATACGACTCAAGAGAAACTTTTTCACATTCTCTTCCAATAGTAATAAGCAGTCAGAAGATCTTGGATGCAGTGAAGCAAATTCTAGGTACAAGTAGGTGGTTGGAGCAATAATAGTATAATACCTGAACAAAGCTGAGAGTCACCATAAATGGGTGCCTCCACTCGAGACGACGTCACATTTCCCAGAGGTGTTTTCCCATCAGCATTAAACCCATGCAACCTAGGTTTTGACTTTAGCCTTGCATTAAAAGCTTCATGAACTGGTTCACCAGGCTTGCGCTTAAGTCGTAAAGAACCCGGTTCATCGAACCTTCCTTCAATGCCGGCTTGTGATTCCCCACTAGCAACCGGAGAAGATTATGAAGTAATCCTTGCATTGCCACCAAACTTGCCTTTTTTGATAGACTTAGCTTCAATAGATGACTCAGAGTCAACATCCATACTGGAATAAGCATGCTGTGGAAGATCCTCCATAGAATATTTCCCATAAGTCCTGGTAGTAGAGGGACTATTTCTTTTCCTACAAATTCTTTCCTGGATGTAATGCAATTTTCTCAGTTTTGTCTTCTCCGGATCAATTGTGTCTGCTTCTTTCCTTTTACGAGCTTGGAAATCGTGGAACATGTGTTGACGGCTTTGAACTTCCAAATGTGGAACCCAGAATTTCCTTCTCTTGCTCAGACAAACTTCCTGAACACTCGAGGACACGCCAAACGAATCATCATCCGAGAACACAGCTACACTTCGTTTACATCCAGAGGATGTCGAGCTTGCCTCATTGTCATTGCTAGAGGATGACTCAGAGCTAGCCGATCCTTTGCATTCATGTAGTTTTGTTGGAGGGTTTAGACTTCGACCAGTTATCAAGTTAGGAATGAGAGTTCTTAATTTCTCATGTTTTGGCAAAGCAATGATCTTATTAGTGTAGAAGGATCTCTCACAAGGATCTTCAAAGATAGCATTGAACACATATAGTAGATTGTATCTGGATTTGAAATACTTCTGTAGGGTTCCTTCTTTTGCTTGACATTTTGGTCTCTTGTGTCCGATCCTTCCACATTTTTTGCAAAACTCAAAGACCCCTTCATATCTAAAGAAGACCCAGGAAAATTCACCTGGCCTAAACTCATAATAGCACCCAGGGATTAATGGAAGGGATAGGTTTACTCTGACTTTGGCACGGATTATGGTTTTGGGTCTTGAAGTAATGGAGGCAGAAGTAGAGTCAAAACTTACTACAGTGCCAACCAACTGGAGGAGTCTTTTTGCCNGTGTTTGTGAGTTCAAACACAAAGTTGGACTTACGAGTGTGAGTCGAGTGCACATTCAGAGTTGAGTGTGTGGGGTGCTGGTTCCCAGAGTAGGGAAACAGTAGAGTGAGTGAGTTCTTTGTTTTTCAGAGTTGATTAATAAAAGAACTTAGGGTAGGAGGACGTAGCCCAGAGTTGGGTGAACCTCGTTAAATACTGTGTGTTCTTTATTGCTTTATTTACATTCCGCTGCGTATAGGAACCAGCCCAACTGGTTCCTCATTATAGGATCAAAAGCAAAAAGAAAATTGGCTATAGTCAACAATACTCAATTCACCCCCCTCCCCCCCTCTTGAGTATTTCAGAACCTTCACTGTGGAATATCCTCCATAGAATATTTCCCATAAGTCCTGGTAGAAGAGGGACTATTTKTTTTCCCACAAATTCTTTCCTGGATGTAATGCAATCTTCTCAGTTTTGTCTTCTCCGGATCAATTGTGTCTGCTTCTTTCCTTTTACGAGCTTGGAAATCGCGGAACATGTGTTGACGGCTTTGAACATCCAAATGTGGAACCCAGAATTTCCTTCTCTTGCTCAGACAAACTTCCTGAACACTCAAGGACACGCCAAACGAATCATCATCCGAGAACACAACTACACTTCGTTTACATCCAGAGGTGCCGAGCTTGCCTCATTGTCATTGCTAGAGGATGACTCAGAGCTAGCCGATCCTTTGCATTCATGTAGTTTCGTTGGAGGGTTTAGACTCCGACCAGTTATCAAGTTAGGAATGAGAGTTCTGATTTTCTCGTGTTTTGGCAAAACAATGATCTTGTTAGTGTAGAAGGATCTCTCACAAGGATCTTCAAAGATCGCATTGAAAGCATATAGTAGATTGTATCTGGATTTGAAATACTTCTATAGTGTTCCTTCTTTTGCTTGACACTTTGGTCTCTTGTGTCCGATCCTTCCACATTTTTTGCAAAACTCAAAGACCCCTTCATATCTAAAGAAGACCCAGGAAAATTCACCTAGCTTAAACTCATAATAGCACCCAGGGATTAATGGAAGGGATAGGTTTACTCTGACTTTGGCACGGATTATGGTTTTGGGTCTTGAAGTAATGGAGGCAGAAGTAGAGTCAAAACTTACTACAGTGCCAACCAACTGGAGGAGTCTTTTTGCCYCAATTGCACTTCCTTCTTCAAAAGGTATACCCTCTAAGATTAACCAGATAGCCTAAGCTAAAGGGATAACATTGTTGATAGAGGCACCAGGGAACCAATGTGAGATAGCCATGAGTGCACCTTTGTAATTGATAGTGCTTTTAAGGAAAAGATAATCCCTATCCTCGAGGCACTCATAGAAGAAGAAGAAGATAAGTTTCCCAACCAATTCAACTTTGATCGGTCGATGTTTAACCCAAGAATTTATCCAGTTTTGTAAATCAATTTCCTTGAAATTTTGTTCATCGAGTATTTTCCCAACCATAGTAAGTGAGTAGTCTCTACTGAAAGCAATATCTTCATTTTTTCCTTGGATCACCGCTCCTTGTCTGTTGAACCGGGGGGCGCAACAGTCAAAATTTGCCATTAAAGCTTAATACAAAGAGTGAGAATACGAAATGACGACAGGGAGCAGCAGAGATAGAAAGAAGAAGAAAAGAGTGAGGAAGAAAAAGAAGTCAAATCGCTCAGAGGGAAGAACAGAAGGAAGAGGAAAAGAAGAAGACTCTCAATAACTTAGAGAGAGAAGCTCTCAACTTAGAGTGAGAAAAATAAGTTGGTAGGTATGCATTAGTTTAACACTGTTGCTTGTTAATTGCTGAGTGTACCCTATATGCTCARATGCCGTGCTCTTCTATACTAATCGACAACATTGCTTTGCTGCTAAAATTTAGTGCGTTTTTAGGATGATTTTAGAGATATATTGATTGCTTGAAACGAAGTGAAACATCTTTAAAACACCAAAGGAGTAGCATATAATATAATCTTTTATTCAAACATAGTTTCTGATGTAAGACAATACAGGAAAAATCAGCCATAAACAGTAGCTAGCACCAAGCACATAATTTAGCCTCAAATAGAACCCAACTCTTCCAGGAAGTTGCTCAAGCTTCCCCGGCACCAATCAACTCAATCAGCATTTTCTCATAGTCTCCATGAGTGTCCTTTGCAACAGCACGATCGAGAGGAACACTGTTGCGGCGGTAATACTCTTCCTTAATGCGCTGCAAGTCCACCTCTGCCCTGGTGGCCACAACCCTGGTCAGAGCTGATTCATCTGTTCCCGTCTTGTTTATAGCAAGACGAAGCAGCTTCTCAAAGTATTTCTCAGGGACGGTCAGACACTTGATAGTCGCCCTCAGCAACTTCAAGTAATCATCCTTGGGATCCTCCTTGAGATCCTACAGAACGTTGCCCCCAATATGATCTTAGCTTCAATTAGAACGATAAAAACACAGAATAAGATCCAGTCGCACAGAAAGACTACTAACTCATCCTTATACCTTTGTAATAGCATGACCATAGTCATTGTTGTAGGTGTTCAGCGTGGCACTSAGCTGAGCTTTGCTCCTTGTAGCAATGATTCGAATCAAATCATCATCAGCATAYGCCTTGTCCGAGATCTTCTCATGAAGTATCTTGGCCTCGGATTTCGCCAGATGCGTGTTAACCTCTGGCCCTTCGTACCTGTATGAGCTCACCAGAGCGACCAAAAGCTGCANGCCCCCAATATGATCTTAGCTTCAATTAGAACGATAAAAACACAGAATAAGATCCAGTCGCACAGAAAGACTACTAACTCATCCTTATACCTTTGTAATAGCATGACCATAGTCATTGTTGTAGGTGTTCAGCGTGGCACTSAGCTGAGCTTTGCTCCTTGTAGCAATGATTCGAATCAAATCATCATCAGCATAYGCCTTGTCCGAGATCTTCTCATGAAGTATCTTGGCCTCGGATTTCGCCAGATGCGTGTTAACCTCTGGCCCTTCGTACCTGTATGAGCTCACCAGAGCGACCAAAAGCTGCAYAAGATAATTCAGTGACCTCAAATTCATTAGATCTTRAATAAGAAGATTACAATGATTCATGCGATACATACTAAAATCAATAACATTATGGAACGYAGAGAGTAATAGAGAAAACAGTTATACCTTGCGGAAGTCACCAGTGGTGTGTTGAGCCACATCTTCCTCAAGGGATTTCTTGAAACGAGCGTGGTAGGCTCGCCTAGCATTGAATAGATCYTCGGAAGATCTTGRAGCAGCYATTTCGATAAGAACCCAATTGCTAGATGTGAACTTCTTAGTAGCTTCGTTAGCCAAAAACGCATCACGCTCTGGTGGATCCAGGGTAAACAAATGCACTATCCTCTGCACCACCCAYACAATCATTTTTACAAACTGTTACACTTTTGCATCATCTCAAACTCGTGATTTGTACATAATGAAAAATATAGTTATGRGTACAATAGATCAACGAACAGCAACTATGAATTCAATAAAAYCATAAGAATATAATCTACCTCGAAATCGCTAGTAAGCTCTTTGTCGAGAGTTTTAAGGAGATCTTCGCCGTAGGTGGAAGTGTAGACCTCACGGATCAACTTGCGCTGGTAAGCATTTCTGTGAGCCAATATCGTGATGATCAGATCCTCATTCGTTCCCCATCCTGCAAATTCATCATCGTCAGCTTTGATAACAGAGCATAAACAATCATTCAAATAAAAAATTTGATTTCAGATGTAATATTCTAMATATTGAACAATTTGTAGATAAAATCATATCGCAAAACAAAGACTGACAGATTACATGAGGATCAATAACAAAAACATGATCGGATATTCAGATGAACCGTCATTGTAAAAAGCGCAATCGCACCGTGAAATGAAAACAGAAAATGACAACGATATATTAAGAAAACGTAGATGAAAAGAGAAAGGACCTGAGAAAGCTTTGTTGAGTTGCTCAACATCTTCGGCGACATCGGGGAGAGCAGCAGGAACAGAGAGAGTTGCCATTTTCAAACAGATATTGAGGTTTGATTGATTGTTTGTTTGATGAGAAATTGAGAATGTATGAGATGGTGACCTTTCTTTTATCTCTTGCTTTAATGCTATTTATTTATATTTATATATAGAATTCAGCAAATCAAAGGAYGAGGAAAATCGGATAATTTATTGGGATCTTCAATGATTTTGTTTTTTTTTAATTACGGTAATTAAGGCAACTATAATAATGGAGGCGATTCGTATTACTAATTATTTTTTTAAACAAATATTAATATTGTAAATTTGTAATGATCAGACAGATATGCGTTAATTGCTGTCTTTTATTTTCTTTTCTTGCATTCAGATTCACATTTTTTCTTTTTTCTTGCATTGACGTGGCGACGAGTGATGACTGCTCTTTTGATCTTTTACCTATTTTTAGTGAGATTTAGCGTATGGAGTAATTGATCTTTACGTCTTGTACTTCCTACGTTCTTTAATAGTCGCACTCTTTTGTATATACTACCTCCGTTTCCAAATAATTGCACTATTGTGTTTTACGCGGATTTCGATGCAATGTTTATTGGGTAATTAGACATCCACAATAGTTCAAACCTCCAAGAGGTTTAAACTCTTGCCACATCAACATATACAAAAAACCCATCTCATAACAAACCTCCTCTCCAACAATAGTTCAACCTTTTAAAGTTTGTTGGTGACCCATATTTTATTTTCCTTTTTATTTCTTAACTTCTATCTAACTTTATTCTATTTTTCTTTTTATTTTACACCTTCATACCCACCTAAAATTCCACATCACCTATACAAACCTCTCTCAACATTTCAAAACCCTCTCAACTTTCAACCTCAAATATTCCCAACCATAAAAGGTTTGTTTTTCAAACCTTCCACATCACCCACAACCCCTCTACAAACCCCTTATTGTGGGTCCCTTAGGTGTTTGAAGGGGTATGTGATTAAGTAGGTGGATAATAAAAATGTTTAGAGTTTGTTAATTGTTTTGGGCCACCACTATGGTGTCTAAAATTTGGAGTCAATCTTACTTCTTCTTTTTTGTTTCCCCCAAAAGTTGCCGTAATTTTGAGAGCATTGCAATGGATTTTTTTCATCATTCATCCTCTCTCTCTACCACTTTCTCACTATCTTTTATCTTCTAAGAAATTTTCATCATATTCATTACAATCATGACCCAAAAAATCACTTCATCCTCTCTCTCCCTACTATTTAACTCTACCCCAAACACTTTCTTCTCTCATCCAACTCACTTTATAGGTTGGAATGTTTTTGTGTGAACCAAAGCTCAGGAGTAATGAATTTATAGAAATTTTTTGGAAGTTTTATTTATTTTTATAATTTTTATTTAATTTAAACAATTTTAAATTAATTTTATAAATACGAAAAATAATTGTTAACTAAGAGAAATATAAAAATGTTTCAAAATATAGCAAAATGGGTATCTATTTTAGATCTTGAAAAGTTTGAATTTTGGTAATTTTTTTTTAATTTTTATATTCACGAATTAGCAATAACAAAACAATTAAAAAGTAAAAGTGACTGGCAGGGATGCGTGTCAGCGCCTCATTGGACGGTCACCTGCCAGTTTGTCAAACGCTTCTTATTTTTTTTTCCTTCCGTTGATGCAAAACGCTGCACTTCGTCTCCAATGCAAAGTCAAACGACGTCGTTTTGCGTTTTTGAGGGCAAAAAAAATTATATTTTTTACCGCCTTGCTAGCGGGTCCAGTGATATGCGTCTCAATTCTCGTCTTGCCAAGACGCAAACGAAGACTAATCTCCCAAACTTTTTCCATCATATCACATGAATCACCATTTGTACATCCATGAATTTTTGGGTCTCTTTAAGACAAGACCCAAAAAATCACCATTGCCAGTGCTCTGAGTAACTTTCAAACTGAGTAAATTACCAAAAATTGGAGCCAAAATGAGAAACTTTCAAACTCACACCTTTTTAACAATTGCCACCTTGCATTCATAAAGCACCCAACTAGGCTTGCCAACATCTCCTACTACATACACCATCCATATTTACAGTTTTCATCCTACAAATCATGTTCTTGAGCAAAAAATTACAGACATGACCATGAATTAAGTCTAACAAAATACACTTCACAGCAGACACTATGCACTTAGTCTAGGTTACAGTCATCCGAGTTAGATTTGGGTCTGCYTTGAGGCAAAATGCAGAACCATTCTCGTCAAGTGTACGAGGACGACTTCTACTCCATTGATAGCGTGCTGGCAGAGGGATGGGATGAGATGGTTGCGTACGACTGGACGAGGACTTCTTCCAGCAGTGGTGGCTCACCTGATGAACCTGCACACACAACACAACAGACAACAACACAAGCAGAAGAGCAAGAGGTAAGAAGAGGTAGYACTAGGCCAGATCTCACTTTAAATGAAAGAAGAAAAGTTATTGACAAGTTGTTGTRCGCTGAAGTTAATGGTGAGTTTCCTTATGGTTTTAAATCAAAGTTAGCAGGAGAGTTTGGTGTAAATAGGTCTACCATTAACAGAATTTGGAGWGATGCAAAGCGGCAAAGACAACTTAATGGTCTGATTGATGTAAGATCTAAAAAAAAGGCAGATGCGGGCAAAAGAGACATGACTACACTGACCAGTTCCTTCAGTCAGTTCCATTAAGCAAGAGAACAACAATAAGATCATATGCTGGTGCCCTACAAATATCACCTTCTACTGTGTACAGGTTCCTTAAAAGAGGAAAATTAAGAGCACACACAAGCAGCAATCACCCAACACTAACAGATGAACACAAATTGGCCAGATTGAAATGGGTGTTGTCCCATATTCTACCTGCTACTAGAACACAACCTGCAACCTTTGAAGATATGTCTAATGTTGTGCATATAGACGAAAAYTGGTTCTACCTCAGCCRAGAGACAAGAAAATTCTACCTGCTGCCAAATGAAGAGGACCCCTATAAATGCCAACAGTAAAAAAGGTTCAAAATCAAGGCAATGTTCATGGGTGTCACCTCAAGGCCAATGTATGATGATCATGGAAACATGATTCATGATGGAAAATTTGGGATTTTTCCATTCGTGAGAAAAGTAGCAGCAAAGAACCACAGCAAGAACAGACGAGCAGGCACAATTGAGACAAAGGCAATTGAGAGTGTGAATGCAGATGTGATAA
>SNQN01005047.1:3197-22091 GCA_008642245.1 Bassia scoparia | reverse complement strand
GAATTTCAAACGCAGGGAACTAAGGTGAAGTTAAGGGGAACTACATTAACATAGTGAGTTCTTTGAAGTCCCATAAGATAGGCCCCAAGCTGGTCAACCACTGTATGTCGAGTACAATGTCACTCCCATTGAGGGGAAGTAGTAACACATCAGCATTAAACTCCACACGTTGCATTTTCCACTTAAAATCTTGAATTTTGGTGTCACATTTGATTTTCCCACCGTCAGCCACCTTCACCCATAATGGTGCTATCTTCTCAACTGTGRAATTCATTTTGAGGGCCTTACTCTTATCTATGAAATTGTGYGTACTCCCACTATCTAGCAAAATATGCATAGGCTTCTTACCATGGTGCCCTACTACCCTCATGGTTTGAAAGGTTGTCATTCCATCCAAGGCTTGCAGGGAAATCTGAGCCTCTGTGTTATCCTYTACCTCATCTGCTGGTGTCTCATCTTCCTCATCACTATTGAGTTCCTCAATCTCAACATGGTACAATTGAGGTTTCTTTCCAATGTACCTGTGACCAAACTCATATTTTTCATTGCACCAAAAACACAGACCCTTGGCTCTCTTCTCATTCATCTCTGCAGGGGTGAGAGTTCTTCTATTTGGATTTGGTGTAGTCCTGGATGTGTTTAGGGGTGATGTGCTTTGGCTTTGGGTTTTTTGAGGGGGTGCTGGTAAGGCTCTTTGTGGTGGTGGTGTGGGTAGTAATGGTGGTCTCCATGGGTTAGGGGTTTTGGCCTTCCTAGRATTAGCTGCAGCTTCTTGTAGTTTAGCCAAACAATGAGCATGCTGTATGGTTGTGGGTGCAAACATCCTAACTGCCAGTTGGATATCTTCATCCAACCCTCCTAAGTAGCAACTGAGCAGGTAAGACTCACTAAGGCTCAGCTTACTAGCTAGGGCATCGAAGGAATCATGATAGTCCTGCACAGTTCCCTTCTGCTTAAGTGATTTCAAATCCGCCATGGGATCATCATAAATGTCTCCAAATCTAGATGTAATGTCCTTCTCATATTCTTCCCACAGAGAAATCACACCATTCTTCCCTTTCATGTATGTCTGATGCCATAATAAWGCTTTGCCCTCCAAGTGTATAGATGCTAATTTCACCTTATTAGGGTCAGTGATACTATCAAGTTCATAAAACTGATTGCACCTATACAACCACTGCTTGAGTCCATCCCCATTGAATTTAGGGAACTCAACCTTAGTCAGTCTGGCAGTATAACCCCCCATACTCACCATACCCCTTTCCCTACTTTCATTTTGAGGAATGTTATTACTCTCCTTTTCCTTATCAGACATAAGCTTKTTAAATTGTARAGAAAGACCAGTCACCAAATCATGTAACTCAGAAACTGCTTTAGCATTTCTTTCAATATTCAAGGAATTATGATTGCAAGCATCAGCAAATCGCTTACCCTGCTCTGCCAATAATTCCTGCAAGGATGCCTCCACCTTCTGCTGGATTTTAGCCACCAATGCTTCTTGTTCACTCCGGGTAGTCACCATGTCCACAGCCGAGGAAGGTTCAGCTCTGATACCACTAATGCACTKCTTAGCTGAAATAGACAATCCCAATKAGACCCTGCAAATCAGAGTGATGATTAGGCCTCAGATATCTAGGAGATTAGCAGCCAAGAAGAGCAATCTCGAAGAGTATAAGAGGGTATTTTGTNCTGCTGGATTTTAGCCACCAATGCTTCTTGTTCACTCCGGGTAGTCACCATGTCCACAGCCGAGGAAGGTTCAGCTCTGATACCACTAATGCACTACTTAGCTGAAATAGACAATCCCAATAAGACCCTGCAAATCAGAGTGATGATTAGGCCTCAGATATCTAGGAGATTAGCAGCCAAGAAGAGCAATCTCGAAGAGTATAAGAGGGTATTTTGTGTTTATCAGAATGTAAGAGGAAGAGAGAATGAGAGAGAATAAGAGAGTTGATTTTTCATATATGAAATGCAAGGTACATCCAAGGAGTATTTATACTCAACTAAGTACAAAATGCAAAATGAAATGTAAATTGTAAATGAAATACAAAAGTCAGTTAATTTGTAATTTCATGACATCATTGCACTGATTTTTATGCCTAACAACTTTCAGCAGCACACCCACATGCACTATTTGTTGTTGTATTGGTTTTCTCCCTGCTGACACAACCTTTTTCTCGAGAATATTCCCTTGTACTAGGGGTCCCCCCATATGACAGCTCATAATCAACTGATATGACTGCATTTTCAGCCCGATTTGCATCAAAGACCACTAGCTACATGRGCGGACCACGCTAACCGAAATCGGACCAACCCTAGCCGCCCCCTCCACCACCAYATTTAAGGCTCGAAAAAGTAAAACCGCACCACCCACCCTCGCAGAGACTAACCCCAGCCACCAACAGCCTAGATAAACAACAACCGCCAAACCACAACAGCCCCACGAAGGGTGGCTTGCCGACGCTAGGGGGCAAAGCCCACCCCAGCCCCGATGGKCCCCTCCAAATCCCTAGAAGACTGAGTGAAAAAGCAACAAGAAATGGAAAGAAACAGAGACGAGAGCGAGGCAAACCACACGAGAGACAACAACTAGAGAAAGAGAGAGGGAAAACCCGATCGAGGGGTCCGYAACCTTTGAAAGTGAAGCAAAAACCACCCTTCCAAGAGCAAAACCCTAAAGGAAATCTCTCTCTCTAAAACTTAGAGAGAGTTTTTTGTGAAWGAACTAAACTTATTTGCACTTAATAAATTACTCTCTACATATCAAAATTCTAGCAACACTTTTATTAATGACTCTTAATTTCCTAAATAAGGATAATGATTAGTTGAAAAGCATGTGATCCCTCGTCAAAAAAAAAAAAAAAAATGTAATCGAGTGAGGTTGATTAGTAGTTTATTTTTTGAGGGGATGGATAAAAGACATAAATTGTACTAGTGGTTCCAAATAAGGATATTGATGTGTTTAGTTTGATGGTTAAGAAAAATAATAAGGGTGTAGGCACGGAAAATTTATTAATGTGTCGCGTCAACATATATTAATATCAATATTATTGTTTTATTTTATATTTGACAATTTATTAACTCATTTTAGTTATTTTAATTAATCTTGTTTTATTTAATTKGTAGAACCCCAAATGGGTCAAACTAATTTAAATATGTCACATTTGTTTAGCCTAAAGCCCAAAAAGAACATTAAAACCCTAAGAGGCTCTTCTACTCTGTAAATAGAGCATTGAACACCTTATTCAAGGGAGAGGAAATGATTCCTTCAAACCAGAAAAGAAAGAAGCAAAATCAGAGCTCAAAAGCTCACAAAATTKTCTCCAAATCTCTCTTTCCAA
Organism: Bassia scoparia; assembly: GCA_008642245.1. Taxonomy (NCBI): domain Eukaryota; kingdom Viridiplantae; phylum Streptophyta; class Magnoliopsida; order Caryophyllales; family Amaranthaceae; genus Bassia; species Bassia scoparia. Next base: position 18,747 of record SNQN01005047.1, on the reverse strand, counting down.
ATAGTCAACAAGCACTACCAAATTGTGCCGACTGATCATAAAGATTCAAACATATTCGAGTGAGGCCTTACGTTTTGTCAGTCCTCATTCGAATACCTCCAAACACATTCGAGTGAGGCCTTACGTTTTGTTAGCCTTTATTCAAATACATCCAAACAACGTTTAAATCTTGGTTGACGTTTTGTCTACACTCAACTCACCTTGACACTTGCGTGTCATCGCTCAGCAGCGCAGTGGAATGGAATTAGAGGACTTAGTTTATTTTCATGTAAACTTGTAATAGAGATTGTAGTCATAAATTCAAATCAATAAAATTCACATTTTGTTACATCTATTTTGACTTTGTCTCGTTGACCTTTTAGTTAAAATTTAATATCAACATAAAAAACTTGCCAAAAATAGAAATAAGTATAAATGTTGCTAGAATTATATTACATCCATTTTTAAAAAGTGTTGCGAGAATTGCGATTCGGATGGAATACTTTGTAATAATTATGTTTCAAACTTAATTTTAAAGGTGAGGGAACACAAATTTTCACAAACGTAAATTTTCATTTTCCATGACACGAAAAAAATAATGTAATTACAAGGAGAAAGAGTGGATGACAAATAACTTAGCAACCATTCACTGAAGATAAGAAAAAAGGTTCAAGTTACACCAAGAAACAAAGGATCCTCCACCGTTGTCATATAATAGGGGGCAAGGTATTAGTGATTCTAATGACCTAAGAGGCTGAGTTGAACACCCCAACTCAAGAATATTCAATTTCAAAGAGATATGGCTACATATCGTGTTTAATTGAAAATAAATGATGAAATGGACAAACTTTCTTTACGTGATTTGGATTTGGAAGGGGTAAAAAATGCCTCTTTCTTTTTGTTTCTCCTTCCTATTCCGCGCAAGTAAAGTCTATGCAAAAAAATTTAAAAAAAATCTCAAATTGATCAATGATTAGTTTAACAGGAGACAAACGCCATGAAATTAATTCTCAAAATTAGACCTAGTTATTGGACAGGTTGAGACATGTCAGGGTTAAACAAACCCCTTACTTGGTCAGGGTCAAGGTCGAGGTCGTATGGGTTAGGGTCAAATGTGAGTCGCCTTAAATTTTTTAAAAAAAGTCAATTTACAGGTTAGACCATTTTGTTCCAAACAAAACCATTCGGCAAAAAAGCAATTCACTGGAGTATTAATTTTCCTTTAGGAAGCATAAGCCAAAAGGTAATCATTTTCATTCGAAAGTCAATCTGTAAAGCTCAAACCTTCATTATGTAATACTCCCTCCGTATTAGTTTATCTACAACAATTGAYAATGTATGTAATTGTTGCAGATAAATCAATACGGAGGGAGTACATATTTAAAGACATACACACATGGCATTGATTAATTGGATAATACCAACAAAAGCTTCTCCCTGATTGGTCGAAGTTTACAATGAACCCCCAGGGCCGCAACGTCAYTTTGAATACCCCGTTTTAACACTCTTTTACCTATTTTCTCAGAATCAAAGAGGAAATACAAACACACTTTCACTCATAAATCACAATAAATCCGAGCTTTCCTAACTTGCATGTCTTGCAAGAATCTYAGTAATTTCAACTGCAAATTTTTTTGTGTTATTGTGAGAATTTAATCAAGCMACTGCAAATCACAAACCCTAAAATCTTAACTGCAAATTTCGAAGTGGASAMGTCACGATTACGATCTCAATCTCTCCTAGTTCATATCAATTGCGGATAAGAGAACAGCGCTAAATCTGTTGATTATCTTCAGCATTTTGTTGTACAGGGATTTAGCCATTGCAYTGTATGCTCATTTCTCTCTCTTATGCCTTAAATCAATGAATTGTTGGAATGATTTTGGATGAGTGATTGAACGATGAGATGATTAATTTCAATTTGTGTTTTTGATGGATTTTAAGAAGACTAATTATGATATATTGCAAAGGCAACTGCCAAATGGAGAATCAGAAGATAAGAAAAAGATGAATGACGACCTTTTTTGTTTATTCAACCATGTCCATATAAAGAAATAAAAGGGTTAAGACCCTTAAAAATGCGGCCCGACCCTACCATTAATGGATCGACCCTGTCCAATAACCACGTCTACTCAAGATAATGCACCAGTGACCAGTTCTGAGACTTCTGGCCACACCTTCCAGTTATACAACTGTGGCAGTCTTTGTTATCCCTCCATCTTGACCTCCCACAGCTTGACAGGAGTCACTGACTGAATCAACATTTTTAGAACCCTCTCCTTCATAAGCATCTTCATGAACTCCGAGCGCAGCACGGCCAGATGGATCAAGGTTGTTAGACCAAGCAGCATCCCACTCCACCGCTTTTGCAGTACTACAGGCAACGCTTGGACCACTTGGAACAGTTTGTCTTGCAGCAGTCTGCTCAAACATAACCACCAAGGAGACAATAAGAATGATATAARTAACAAGCATTGATATAAGATGTGCTTCAACAATGAAAAWTTTCKATCAACGAAACTTGAATAAGACAACGAAATCACTATAGCAATTCATCATACTTCAAAAGTCTATTTGTAAGAAAACTATTTACGAAAATCCATATTGAATTTTAAAAGTATAAATTTCATTTTTCTCAACAACAATTCATACTCCCTTATTAGTGAGACATACAGGTAAAGTAGACAAGTATATAACTACAATTGAGGGAAGTAATTGCATGAGTACAATGTCTACAAGGACCCATATATTTAAAAATTTAGAAATACTACCATCCAGGATAATGTACAGTATCCTATTCTAAACTTGCCAAAACATATTGCCTCTCCATTTTTAAGTTGTTCTACAGATTGCATGTAGACAGGTAATCACAATAATGAAGGTGGGTAGGACAGAGGGCGTAATTAGTACGGTTTGTGTCAAAAAAAAAAAAAGGGGGGGGGGGGGGGGCGGAGGGGAGGGGGAGGTGGGGAGAGGGCGGGGGAATTGTATGTAAATGTTGCGTGTGAAGGTCTGGTTCTGGTCTTGTATGAGAACATGATAATGCTTGGTTGGGTTTCAAGAAATGACCAGAGTCACCAGACCGTATCAAGCATTCAAGCGACCGAGCATTTGTAAGACACTGATAGTACCACAAGATAACTTAATTTTGTTATACTTCCTCCGTTTCTTTACATAATTATATTCACAACATTAAAATTAGGCACATAAAGGAGAGAGAGATAGAGAGAAGAAAGAAAAGGACATATGTGATAAGAGAAACTTCAAAAGAATTTGCTGCTCAAAGAGCAAATGATGCAAGTAATTTGTAACTTCCTAAAATGGAAATTAATGCAAGTATAAAAAAATTGGAGGACGAGTATTTGACTACGTTCCGAGAGACCAAAACGACTACATGCAAAGTAGACTACATGCAAAGTATCAACTTAGAAAAATGACAGACACCTCTGATGAGGGCTAAACATGATCGAGGACAGCACAGAGTAGTAAAAATATGACGGTGAAAAGGCCCCCTCCAAAATATATTTCTGGTTCCACCGTTACACTATGTACTACATTGATACTTCGATACACATGCTTAACCCTAGAACGAGAAAAAGATTAGAAACCAACCTTCGGGAAAAACTTTTCAAAAATTGACCTATAGTAATACCCTTCTTTTGTAGATGGGGTATTCTCAGGATAGATATAACTTGCATTTGCCAACATTGCATCTGTAACCTGAAATAGCTCAACATAAAGGGTCAATAACAAGGTATATCATACATTAAACTGAAAGATTAATCATCAGAATTCAGAAGAATCAGAACCAAGTATATCATACATGTTTGCTAGCATGATCCTTCAAGCCGTCAATCCAACTATATCCCACTCCATCGCTAAATTGTTCCTTTTGCCGGTACAATATGTGCTGAAGCCAATGGGGAAAAAAACCCAATATCACGAGGTGTTTCATAACACAGGATGATCACATTTTTGCATGAGAAATATCCCTTTAGACCTAGATACAAACGTCCCAAGACAAACTAGATATACTCCATACCTTGGGTAGATAGGGCTTCTTCTCGTCATCAAAAGCATTGCGCAAAATCCACTTCTCAATCCTTCCTTCATCACGTTTGATCTATGGAGAGAATTTAAAGTCCTCATTATAGTAAATGTAAAGAAATAGCTGCGAAAGCATCCATCTCCAAACTTTGAGAAAATATCATGAGCCGTGCAATGAAGTAACTTGTACAAAGGGGTGTACTTATTTGCCAAAACACAGCTAAAAACAATCAGTTCTGATATATGTACATAAAGCTATGTGTTACAGAAAGCATGCATGCTCCTTAAATGATAGGATGATTTTTAGCCATGTAAAAAGAGAATACTAGTTGAAGAATACGTGAGATTTCAAGACAACGGTATGCAATTTTTAATATGCTCCTATCCCTTTCCCTCCCTAACCCAAACCTTCCTTTAGTGAAAAAGAGTAACAACAAAAATACAGGAGCCTGAGAATTGACAAAAGGCACTRTTCACTATAATCAGAGTGGCATACTTGTGCAGTAAAGTACATATGCAGCAACAATTGACAGTAGATGATGATGATCTGCTCATGTTTGCACCAGGGATATTTACTGAAAAAGATTATTGGTACTATTTATAACAGAATGTTAATTACCATTTTCCATTCTGGATCTATACTCATTGCGACATTAATAAAATCTTTATCCAGAAAGGGAACACGTGCTTCAACACCCCAGGCTGAAGTTGACTTATTGGCCCTCAGGCAATCATACAGATGAAGAGCTTTGATCTGAATAGCATAGACACCAGATCACAGACACAATCAAAATATTTTGAAAGAGTTACAAGAGAGAGAGAGACGTGGAAAAGATTCACATCAATAGAGTACCTTTCTGCATGTTTCCTCATGAAATTCCRCCTTGTTCGGTGCCTTGTGGAAATACAAGTACCCACCAAAGATTTCATCAGATCCTTCACCAGATATTACCATTTTTACTCCAAGAGATTTGATTTTACGAGACATCAAAAACATTGGGGTGCTGGCTCTAACAGTCGTAACATCATAAGTCTCAATATGATATATGACTTCTTCAAGTGCATCTATGCCTTCCTAACAATGAGAAGAAAAAAGTCGCTCTTAGTTGCCCAATACTCCAATGCATTTAAAGCTTGCTTTAATTTGATTATCAATTTGATTCACAGTATGTTGTATGAGAAAGCTACCTGAGCAGTGAAATAAAACTCATGATGACGAGTATTAAGATAATCAGCAACTTCTCTTGCAGCTCTGAGATCTGGAGAACCCTGAGGAGCAAAGGTGAGTTTAATTCCAATATCCCATACCAAACCCCAAAATTTATCAAAACACACACAAAATTAATGTAGGAAGTACATCAGCGACACATAAAGTTCTATACAACCCACCTCTGATCAATACAGCTATTCACAAATATCTTCAACAACGAAAAAAAATGTTTGGTCATCAATTACTATTTCTTGATTTCAAGAGCTGCAACTCAGTATGATTAATTATGTTTAGGCTTTTAGATAATTCATTTAGCAAGAAGCATTTTACATTGAATCATTACTGAGAATTTGAGAAGATTGAGAATGTTTGGTCTCCCTGATGCAGAAGAACAAAAGTAAAATCAAATCCAACTTCATAAACTCCCCTAAGACTCCCATGACAGTCAACTAAATCACTACTGAAAATTTGAAAAGATTGGTTAAGCTATGAGCAACTAGCAATCAATCAATCGGAGCCTTATTCCCATAAGTGGGGTGGGCTAACATGAACCAAAAATGACTATTCCGGGAAGTCATCAACATACAAGTGATACAACTAGTAATAGTAGCATTTAAAAAAATAAAAAAAAAAACCATTAAAAGAGTTTCAGCAGGCATAGCAGTTTAATTTATGCAAGAACCACTAAGAGAAATGAAAATGTATGATATACAATGTACAAGGACACTCACCTTCATACCAATGCAAAAGGAGTGCAACTGAGGACCCCATTGGTATGCTCCTGTTTCCTCCAAGTGGCGAGATGCCACAGCAGCAACAAGGGATGAATCCAGTCCACCAGACAGCAGTACGCCAAATGGAACATCGGTCATTAATCTCTTAGTCACAGACTGCAACAAGGTGAAAGGAACAAGTTCACAAGCCAGCACATATTATTATTGAAAAAATTATGTCCACCACATAAATCTGACAAAAAGAATTAAACCTAACAAATACAGATTGYGGCTCTGCCAAATCAGAATAGACTAAAGAGCTGTTTCTAGTTAATAATAACAAGATAAAAAGTCAGGATCAGGTACGAATGACCATATGATGTAAAATTAAAGACTAAAGGGAGTAGCCAATTAGCACTTCAAATATACCTTTTCAAAAGCTTCACGTAAAACTAGGGGATCATATGGAGTTACAGGTATCTGCTCTGAGAACCAAGGTGGGTTGTACCATCTTCTTAGTCCTCCTGCGACATTTTAATMGATACAACAATAAAATAAAATAAATGTCCATCCTTTAACCTATTCGTCACAGAACAATTTTTAAAGGTTAAAAGAGCCCTATCTAATTTATAAAATAATAGTAACATACCCTGTTTGCTTGAATATATATGTCCAGGAGGAAAAGTAATGAATCGCTCACAATCATCACTTAAAGCCTTCATCTCTGAAGCAAACCAAACGGACCCTGAAACGATACCATAGATACTGTGTAAATTGAAAGACACGAAGCATCAGAATTTTTTTAGATGCGGGGCAGTGAACAAAAYAGCACCAAAGGTGAGTCCCCACAGAGGTGTAGAAGTGGACTCTCCTAAGGGAGAAAGCAAATATAGGATAGCAAGTTTAAGCATGTCATGAATTTAAGTAAATTCTAAGCAATTTCATTCCTCTTCAAATGGGCCAACGAAGAAATCAAATCATGTAAAAAGAATTGCAAAATTAAGTCTATAGTTATAYTGCCATGATAAAGAGAGATAAAATTCAACTCCCTCCATCACCATGTAGTAAGCCCCCATTTGATTTAGGACCACATTGAAGAAATCAAAGTATAACAATAAAAAAACTACGCTTCAAAATAATTTAAAATTTCCATGGGTTGTGAGCCATCAAAGTATTTCATTTCCACCATACAATTTCAGTTCGTGTTGATACTTTGTTAATATTATAGTTAAGACATAGAAAGTTCATCGTTAACCTTACTGAATATCGAGCAGGGTCTCCTATGAATGTAGACAATCATTTAGAAATGAAGGATGTAAACCCAAAGGTTTCAAAGTGATCGACAAGGCCAAGTTTAAATGATTTTGTAAATTTGACATACCATCAAGACCCCAACCCATGTACATTGGGGTAATACCAATACCATCACGGGCAGCAATGAAGCTTTTATCACGAGTATCAAGAAGCACAAAGCTGAACATCCCATCCAACATATCCACAAAATCTTCTCCATATTCCTCATACTGACCAAAAAAGGCGGGGGAAACTCATGTTATAACTTAAAAATTCATGTTTCCAAATTCCAATAACCCATATTTCACATAAACCTTGACTGTGTAGGTGTGGTGAACAATAGAAGCACCATATAGCGTGAGAAACTTACAAGGTGAGCAATAACTTCACAATCACTACCGGTGTGAAACCTATGTGGCTGCAGCTTTTCTCGTAACTCTTTGTGGTTGTATATTTCTCCATTGACCTGACAATTAAATATCCATATATAAAATTACATGCTTAAATGGCTCTTTGCTTCTTTAAAGAAGAAAAAAAGGTGGTAAAAACAAAACATATCAGATAATAGAGGCTCGGACAGTAAGAACTAAGGCTCCGTTTGTTTTGATGGAAAACATTTTCCCGGAAAATAATTTTCATCCCTCTTTTAGTTTTCCTTTGTTTGATTTGGAAAGGGGTGGAAAATTATTTTCCTCAAAATAGAAAATGTCACTTTGGTAAAGGAAAATCATTTTCCTTTTGTAGAGAAGAAATGCCACAATTTCCCCCTCACTTCTCACTTCTCTCTTATTCATTCCCCCATCCTTCATTCATTTCTATTTCAGTTTTCTTTTCTTTCATGAGTTTCCCTTTAATCAAACAAACAAAGGYAAACTTTTTTTAAGTCAATGTTTTTCATTGAAAATTATTTTTCGTAGAAAATGATTTTCCATGAAAATTGTTTTCCTTTGACACAAACGGAGCCTAAGAAGTGAAGTGTATAAAGCAAAGTTGCCTGTTATAAAAAACTTCTTGTAATTACAAATGATAAAAAAAAATATACTCCATAGTTRCTGTGCCTAATCATYTACGGAGTACCACATTGAATTAGATTCTCATGATGGCAATGCATATAGGATGATACATCATACACCTAGGTGAGATGTGTAAATTTTGGGTATTGTTTTCTCTGTTTGTTTCTTTTTCTTGTTAGAATTTATAAATATTAAAAAGAATATGTATGCGTTCGGCATATGGTATTGTTGTACACCCAGGTTTATGATATTTGTTTTGGGATGGAAAGTTAACTTACTGTGACAACAATGGTCTTGTCCCCGTTATAAAGTGGTTGATCTCCTGAAGTCGGATCAACAATAGCTAGACGCTGATGAGCAAGATAACAATTCTCAAAACAGTGTAATCCACTCCAGTCAGGGCCTCTGTGACGTAACCTAAAAATTGAGCATAAAACAAATTATTAACACGAGTTCGACCTATGAAGAGAAACGGAAGAAAAGGAGAAGACAYCAAAGAAACTTCATGCCAGTAAGAGCAAAATGAAGGTATTTCATTCTGTCTTCGAAAAAGGAAGTTATACATGATGTGCAAACATTTCCAGTCAAACAATGAAAGACAGTTTGTGAACATGTTAGCAAGTTCATGACACYCAATGAGCAAAYGGCCAATAAGCAGCATTTATCTGCCACATTTAGCACAACATGAGCATAAAATTGCAACAAAATCCTAGTACAAATCACGACAATCACCTAAACACCTACATACAGAGTATACATTTTACAAACTAAGTAACACTAAAGCCACATCCAATCTCAAAATAGTCTAATGATGTACAACAACACACCTCTCCCATACTTACAAACATGATTCATTTTGGATTTATCAAACCTCTTCAGCTTCTCCCTTATTTGTTCAAGCGTATCACAGGCAAGGAAATTTGACTTTAAACTAAGCAAAAGCCGTCGTCAATCAAAGACAACAATTGTATATCCTTGATCACTCATTCACTTGAACGATAGGTTATCYCATAATCCTGCGATTATTCGTATGCAATTACTAGGATTCGATTAAAATAAATCAATACAGAACAATTTGCTCGAACAAGCGCAAAAGTCGAGGACAATTCAACCACACACAAAAACATTTTGCAATATAATTCCTCACCAAAGCAGCTCGGCTACAACAAGTTTCGTAGTCCAGTACAATCAAACAGCAAATTTTTAGCTTACATGTGTGGCAGACATTCAACATTTCTATCATGCAAAACCGAAACCAGAACATCTCAATTAACAACGAATCATCACGTAGTAACTAATCAAATGCCGAATTGAAGAAGACAAGAAACACCTTAAAACGAAGAAATTCCATTACCTTCGAGAAAGTTCGATGACTCTGGACCTCTTAGCATGGGAGTTGTCGAGGCAACCGAAGACCGCGAGTATTCCACACATTGCGAATCCTCTCTCTCTCTCTCTCTCTCTCTTTCTCTCTGTTGATTTTCTCTCTCCTCAAAGGAAGAGTGGAGGTGCAGACAGTAAACTAAATTGTCAATCAGAGCTGATCATGGTGGTAATGTCATAAGATTCTGGAGCTTTAAATCTAGGGTTTTAGCGACTAAATTGATTCCGCTTTTTTAATTAGTGGGCTATTTGACTACTTGTTGTTTTCCTTTTTATGGATTGTACTTATTCGGAGTTTAAGAATCTGTCTCTTGTCTTACGTCAAGTTGTGTAGTAATTGTGAATGGGCGCCCCTTAATCTTGACCGTTGCTCGTGGTGGTTGTCGATGTCGAGAGAATCAAGACTAACAATCAGCCATTAAAGGTGGTTTGCATTTGTGTAATTGTGTGTATATTGTGTGAATTGCGGATTTGGGCATGTGATTTTTTGCACAAGTTTTAAGCTTAATTCTATATGTGGTCCTATACAATTAAGTCTATAGTGGAAGTGTGGAACCGATTCAACCGAATGCATGTAGTTTCTATGGATCCGAATATCCGATAATCCATAAATTTTTTTGTTAATTGTCATAAATTCAAATAATATATATTCATCGACAAAGTTTATAATAAAACGGATTCACATCAAATTATTGAAAAACGTATTGATAAAAGTCATACCAAAACTATAACGACATGATATAAGGTGACATTGATATGTTTTTGTGTAACTTTAACCATTTTTATACTCTGTAGTTAATTTTAAATTAATAATGATTAAATATACTATAGAAAGATGGTTAAATTACACAATAACTTTATGTGAAGTGTAAGTTGAGTGGATGTGAGCGCGATGTGTGTATTAATGTCATAAAAATCCGCCTTACAAAATACGTTTACATATCCACCACCTTAAATCTAGCAATTATTTAGATTAAAACATTTAACAGCCTTTATCTATTTTTTTAATTTACTATTTATTAAAGTTGTGTCGAAATTAGCTTATTTCACAGCTTCATTTTTTTTAGGTTTTTTTTCATTTCTTCAAAATAAAATAAGTTACAGTTTTTTAAATAAAAATATGAAATAATTTAAATTGAAAATAAAAACAAAAAAATAAAATAAATATCAAATTATAGATACACCTTATCCATCTTTATTATTCAAAATTCATAATATTAAAGTTTTTTTTAAATAATAAAAAAACCTATCGAAAGATGACGCTTATCCAAATAAACAATAAAAATTATTTTTAATAATAAAAATTTATTACTATTTCAAAAGTTTTGTCGAAATCAGTATGTGGCAGCTTATTTGGTAAAGTTGTGTTCAAAATTAGCTGATATGTCAGCTTCATTTTTTTGAATTTTTTTTTTTTGCATTTCTTCAAAATAAATAACTTACGGTTTTTAAATAAAAAAGTATGAAATAATTAAAATTAAAATAAAAACAAAAAATAAAAATAAAATATCAAATTATGATACATGCTATCCAATCATTATTACTCCGTATCAAAATTCATAATATTAAAGTTTAAAAAAAATAAAAATAATAAAAACCAACTCATCGAAGATGAGCCTTATCCAAATAAATAATAATATTATTTTTAATAATAAAAATTTATTTACTATTCGAAAAGTGTCGAAATCAGCTTATTGGAACTTATTAGTAATATTTGCCAAAATATCTTATGTGATAGCTTCATTTTTTGGAAAATTTTCATCTTAAATTAAAATAAGTTGTAGTTTTTGAAAAAAGTTTTGAAATAATTCAAAAGAAAACAAATAAATATAATAAAATTAAAATATCTTATTATAGATATCCTTTCTAATATTATTATTCAAATTCATACTATTAAAGTTTAAAAAAAAAAAAATAATAAAATCAACCCATCTAATATGAGCATTTAACACTATAAAAAAATGTAGCATTTATCCAAATAAGCAATAACAATTTCTTTTTTAAAATAAAAATTCAGATTATTTTAAAATATTAAATTTTGAAAAATTCAAAATAAAATGAAAAAACAAAACCCAACCCCTACAATAAAAATATTATTTTAAAAATATAAATATCCTATTATTTTCAAAATATTAAATTTAAATTTTACAAAACACATACTCCGTACAACATAGTAAATCAATTTTATATAGGAAGTAAGATTGAATCTAAAAGGAATCTTGTCACAATCAACTAATTATTTATCTCTAATACTTTGGTTATAATTTTTTAACATAGATAACAATTTTAGTACGAGTATGAGATTATACTTCGGTATTAATTACCTGAACATCATATTACTCACATGGGTCACACGAGCCTCACCCGTGATTAAAACTAATTTTTAAAGAATAGTTGTGCTGAAAAATGCTTAAGTGACAGCTATAGGTTTTTTTTTTTGCAGTTTATTTAAATCAATAATATTAATATCAAATAATAAAATAAATATATTTGAGTAGAAATATTTAAAATTACGTAAAAAAAATCACCAATATTAAATTAAAATTTAATTGAAGAAGTTTTTTTATTATCTTTATCCAAATTACTTAATCATGTAAAAAATAACCAACTATATTAAATTTAAATGAAAATAATTAATTATCATTCTTACCCAAATTTTTAAATCATGTAAAAAACTGCTATTTCTTTTTCATTAAGGTTTTAATTAAATTTAGTTGTAAACTAAGGTATATATTCATTAATTATCTAATATTTTTTAGAAGATTTGTAAAATTCAATCATCAAACCTACACTTTTTTTAAGTCGGGCTCAATACGACAAATTATAATAGTATTTTAAATCGTGCATTTGCACAGGATCAAACTATGTATTAGCTAGTTCTTGTAATAATCGTAATTGTGATTGGGTGCCCCTTAATCTTGATCGTTGCTCGTGGTTGTCGATGTCGAGAAAATGAAGACTAAGAATCAACCATTAAAGGTGGTTGCATTTTGAGTATATTGTGTGAATCAGGGATTTTGGCATGTGATTTTTTTGCACTTGTTTTGAACTTAATTCTATAGGTGGTCCTATGCAAGTAGTCTATAATGGAACCGGATGCATGTAGTTTTCTATGGATTCGATAATCCATAAAATAAATATTAATTGCTAATAGCCATAAATTAAAATAATATATATCCACCCCCTTGAATCTAGCAATATATACAAATATTATTAAAAAGTGTTATATTCTATGTCAATGCGCCGCATATCACTTTTATTCACCATAAATACGCCACGTGGACCTCTTTTTTTATTTTTGCAGAATTGTGTCATGTATGCAAATTGTGTCATTAGTACGTCGTGTCATTAGCTCCCACYTCCTCATATAATCTTTTTAAAAAATTTATATATAAGATTCGATCTCTGGACTCTCATGTTGATATGAATATATATACTCTCACCGACTCAACCAACTTTTATTATTATGTTATATATCACTTCTATTAATATATAGGGAAATTCTATATGTTAGCATTGTTTTTTTTTTCTGCGTGATAACAACTTAATTTTACTAATTCTATGCAGTAGCCTTGAGTTTTTGGTTTATTGCATATAGTGGCACTTAACTAGTTTTTAGTGGGCTAATTACACCATTGGCCCTTAACCCCTCATGTACCTCACTCAACCTACAACCACCACCCCATTTCTTTCTCTCTCCTCCCTCACAACCACTGCCTCTCCAACCCCATCCGCACCCCCCTCAACCTACTGCAACACCTTCTCCTTTGCGTTGCTGCCACTGCTCCTTTCATCACCAATACTCCTACATGTGCTACCTTCTTGTTCTCCTTTTAGATCTGAAAATTTCAAGGAAAAATCCAAAAAACAACAAACCCATATCAAATTATCCAAAAATCCTACACAAACTTAGGGGGGATTCGAATTCGGTTCGAAATTTTGGGGAAATTATCTCTTAACGAATTTTTAATTTTAGCCAAAAACCCTTCTTTGGAATTCAATTCCAAAAAAACCATCCAAAAATTTGGGGAATTCTTTTAGCCAAAAACCCTTCTTTGGAATTCAATTCCAAAAAAAACCCATCCAAAAAACTGGGGAATTAGAATTTGAGGGAATTAGAATTCAATGGGGATATTCGAAAAAACCCTAATATAAGAAATTGATTTGGGGAAGAAGACTAGCGAGGAAGAGAGGAGATTTGCGAGTGGAAGTTGGTGGCAGTGCATTTGGTCGTGGGATGGTGGCGTGTTTGGTCACATGGTGGCGTGTTTGGTCACAAGATGGTGGCAGCGTGTTGAACCCTAAGTTTTGATGAATGGCACTCCAAACCAACAAAGCAAACTCTATGCATTATCGTTTAACATATGTGTTTAGTGTTGTGTTTTAAAGAATCCAAACTTCAAGGAATCTTAATGTATCGAGGACATCCTTAGGAGAAGGAAGGAGTTCCTGTGATTAGTAGAWGTTTTGGAAGAACTCAAGGAAGAAGTTCAAGATCAAGGAAGGTTGAGTTCCTTGGAAAAGATGACTCGATAAGATCAAGGAAGGTTGAGTTCCTTGGAAAATATAACTCGACATTGTGGTACAATAGATTTAGGGTTTCTAGATTTATTTGTACTGCTTGGCATTAACATTAAGATATGAAATAATTGCTTCAAAGGATAAAAGGAAATAATATTAAGTTGTTGATTTATTTTATTAAGAATTTAGTCCGTATTTCTATATAAAATATCTTTTAAATAAAGCCTAAGAATAATTGTATATAGATTAAAATAAAAATTTTTTATAAAATTTAAATATTTTCTGTTAAAAATTTCTTAAAACTTATATTATGTCTTTTGTATAAAACGTTTTACCTTTGAAAAGATCTCGGTGTTTTTATGAGTTCCTTAAAAATAGGGAAGTTTGTTATAGAGGAAAACGTGTGTAACTGGCTTTATATCCAAGTAACTAGCTTTTTATGGGATGATAAACGACTAAAAAGAATGAGTGTGAGTCGTGGTTATTGGCAGTAGTCAAGTTCCACTACAAGCATCACTCCTACGAAAAAGAGAATAATGTGTAGTGGACTACTGCTTGTTTCAACGCCTACTGTTCACCCTATAAATACATTAAGTGGTAATTAATCAAATACACTTGAGCAAAGAATTCAATCAAAGCTTACTTTCATTATTGTCCAAGCATTTAGTATTGTAATTGAGTTGTAAAGTGCTTTCTTTTGCGTATTGAAGCGGAGGGGTTATGAGTTTCATAACCGAGGGATTTCAAGGAAATCGAGATGTTAGAGGTTCAAGAAGTTCAGGGTGAACTCGAAACAAGGGTTCGAAAAGTTCCTAGGAATTGAGAACGAGGTCTTAGATTGTATTTAGGTGTTGCATCCTAACTATAATATAAACGAAGTCTGTGTTGCATCAAGCCACAGTTTTCTCTCCTTGCGTTTGTCTGAGAGTTATGTGTTGAAAATCTCTAGTCTCAAATTCCTTAGTTTAAATTCTTTAATTCCGCAAAAAGTGCTCAAGTTCCTCCAATACAATTCACCCCTTGATATTTCATATCGATCAACAATGTATCAGAGCTAAGTTCCTTGTACTATCAGCAACCCTGTTAAGGAACTGAACGTGAAAGCTAGCTGAAAAATAAATCAACACGAGAAATTGGAGAAATATCCACTCAACGTCCCCCATGTTCAAAGGGAATTCTATTCATACTGAAGAGATAGAATGAAGATTTCACAAAGCTGAGAACTACCAAGTATGGAGAGTAATCGAAGTAGTGATTTTGAAATTACCAAAACCGCTAACAATGAGATAGTTCCTACTCCTATGTTGAATATGAAAGAAGATTTAATAAATGGAGTTAAATGCTCTGCTGCAACACTTCTTCATTGTGGTTGTGAGCTCCCCTTAAGTTTT